>CAJVQA010004667.1:0-17234 GCA_910591915.1 Cetraspora pellucida
AGTATATCTTAGTATATAGTATATTAATATGTACAACTAAAATTACTAATAAAGATATGAACAAGGCCTCACCTTAACACCAAAAAAAAAGAATATTTTAGTTAAATTTATAAATACAAATAAAAAGATTAAAGATTTTCTACAAAGAAAAAATATAAGAAAAAAAATTAATAAAATT
The DNA here is from genome assembly GCA_910591915.1 of Cetraspora pellucida. Lineage (NCBI taxonomy): Eukaryota > Fungi > Glomeromycota > Glomeromycetes > Diversisporales > Gigasporaceae > Cetraspora > Cetraspora pellucida. The sequence continues at coordinate 179 of CAJVQA010004667.1, forward strand.
AGATACACAAACTTAACTAAAGATAAGACAGATAAAAGATATTTTAGACTAAATTTTAAATAAACTAAACTAATTAGAAGATATATAGCTAAATATAAAAGAAAGCCTAGCTAACTATTTCTAAGGATATTTTAGTTAAATTTATAAATACAAATAAAAAGATTAAAGATTTTCTACAAAGAAAAAAATGAAGTTTTAAAAAAAAGGTTCTTCTGATTTGAAAAAAAAGAGCAAAAAAAAGAAAGAATAGATTAAAAATATAAAAATGAAGTAAGAGCAGCTGAAAGTAAAATAGAAAAAAAAAGAAAAGACAAGTATTTAATATACAGTATATTACAAATAAAAAATATATAAAGTACTAAATAAATATAACAAAAAAATAAAAAAGAATTAGATATAAAAATCTTAAAAGAATAATAAAAAACCATATAAATGCAGTTAAGAAAATAAGTAAATATATGATAGAGATCACATTATACTTTAAATAATTGAAGTTAGTAATGATAAAAATCAAACAACAAAGAAATTAGAAGAAGTATTTAAAAAAATATAGAAACAATCTTAAAAAAAAAAAAAAAAACTATTATTATAGATAGCTTTAACTATACATTAAACAATATATCAAGAGATATGACAACCTAGTGAAATAGTCAGATTGTCAACCCTCCAAGTGGTAAGTTGGATGTTCAAATTTTATCAATAGTGAAAATTTAAATAATCATCTATATAATATTCATATTATAGCAACTGTTACTAATAATTGGATTAGAATATCTGTAATAGCAGTTACACTAATATGACTGGCAGGTCATGTGGCATCTGTACAATGTTGAAGTTACACAAAAAAACAAACTGACAACTAGATAGTGCAAACACTAAATAAGTTCTTGTGGCTATATAAATCTGTTGAAATTGAATAACAAAAAGTCTATTTAGAAAGACCCGAATAGAGAGATAGTTGGATCTTTAATGGTGCTATTGTAAAGGCTAGTCTGGAGAAACAGATACCCAGAACTTAGTAGCCAGATGAGCAAGAACCTTTATATTTGAAGTTTTAGAGATACTGCCAACCAGGCTACTAAAACAAACTAAGAAAAAAGAATATTAGGCTGATTCAATATACTAATAAACTAATTGTAGTCCTATATAAACTATCTAAATTGGAAGTCTAATGAAATTTAGAGGTATACTAAAGTACTGAGATAATGCTGTGAAGTAGATGCTAAGATCCAAGTGAATTCTATAAAAACATAGCAGTTTAATGGTTAAGCCTTGACCACAAATGTTAGTTCTGTTATAACAATACCTAGATCAGTTGTAAAAATAATACAGAATGCTTTGGAGGTTTACTTCAAGAATAAATTAGTTCTAAAATTGAAACAATGATCTGGGCATCTGGATATAATCCAGTAAGTTAATACAGATTACAGATTCAAAGGATTTAAAATAGGACATCCAAGCAGAGGTATTAGATATGACAATTGGTAAGAAACCTTCAGGCTGACTCTTTAAATAGATAATATAGAAAAGTTATACATATAACCAATTGTATGCTCTTCTGTAATAGTTCATTGAATCACAATACCAATAAGTGATTAATAAAAGTTAAAAGATCAAAGAAATCATTTAAAAAAAAAATTAAACAATATATCAAATAAGCAAAACTTACAAATAACAAGTTTTAAAAAATTACTAATTTTTAATTAGATAAAAAAGTAAAACTTCTATAATATATATAAAGATATGTATCTGACAAGTTTAAAATATATATGATTTAATAAAAAGACTGCAACAAGAATAGACTATATATAAGTATTAGATAAGCTAGTTTCAGACTTACAAAAAGCAAAGATAAAAAATTAAAAAAAATTACAAAAAGTAACTATAGGATAATAATACCAAAAATATAAATTAAGTATATAATAGTAATAAATAGTAAGGCAAAGATTAAAAGAAAAAAACAAACAAAAATATTATATTTGTATAATTAAATAAAAACAGTAAAATGTGAAAAATATGAAAAATTTTTTTTTAGTTTCAAAAATAATCTTGTCTGTGTCTTTATTATTATTAGTAATATAGGATTATATATTATATACAGAGTATATTAATAAAAGTACAACTAGTCATATATATAACTTTAGGTATTATCTAATTAAGGGTTCTGCTAATAGATTACTTACTAGATGCTTTACCTGAGATTCACCTATAAGTTCTCTATTAAACTTTCTAATTTTCAATACTTACTGCATATATATACAATGTATATTACTATAATAGAACAGAACAAGTTAGGACTATCTTATTATTATTTATATCTAAGTACTATCTCATTGAATATTACTAAGTATTTATAGTTCTTCAAATTTATTCTTAATGCAAACTTACTAAATATAATTTCAGATTACTCTTAGATTTTATTTATTTTAGTGTATCTCATATTTACTAAACTAATTTGTATCAGAGGTGTTTAAATTTTAGTAAGTTAATTCTTTTTTATAGTTTTCTTTTATGTTCATCATATCACCTACTAGTACACCTTTTTTCTATTTCTGGCATGTTCACTGCTTCTCTCACATTGAGCACCAACCTCTATTTTGAAAAACTTCCTTCTAGAAACTTTCTTATATACTAATTTTCTATTTATATAAACTTAAGCTATAGGACTTTATGTACATTCATATGCTTCAGTAGATTACAGAGTTTTTTGCCTCTAGCTAGAATTGAACTGATGACCTTGTTTGTAAAGAAAGAGGCATCTAAACCACTAGGCTATGGAACTTCATCCTGAAAAATATAAAAATTATATACAAAAGTTATAAAAATAACTTGAATTAAAAAAATTCTAAAGAATACTTAAAAAAAATAACAAGATAAGAAAAATAAGTAGATAAAATAAATAATATATATAAATATAATAAAAAAAGCAATTATTACAACAACAAGTAAATATATACAAAAGAAAAAAATATATAATACAACAACAAACAGAAAAAGTAACCAAAAGAGCAATATCAAAAAAAGATATTGTAGAACTATAAAGATTCATTATATATATGATAACAAAAAGAGTCCAAATATAATAAAGAAGAAAAAACAAATTAAATGAACAAGTAAAATCATTAAGCAAAAAAATAGATGCAAAGTTACCAAAACTATAAAGATAATAGTCAAATGTCTAAATAAAAAATATAAAAAGCTAGCAGAAATTACAATAAAAAAAATAAAAACAAATAAAAACAAATACAAAGATAACAAATAAAAGAAAATATTAATAAAAAATACAAGATAATTAAAATAAATCAAAGAAAAATAATAGCTAGTCTTAAATAAATCTTACAAAAAAATAATACTTGATAGATTTGCTAAACAAGTAGAAAAAAAACATATCTAGTAACAGAATCAAAAAAGCTTAAAATAGGTATAACAGAATATTATAAAAAGTAATTTATAAAAAAAAGTACTAAACTAAAAAAGATACTAAAAAATAAAAGAAAATATATAAACTATAAGAAAGCATTAAAAAAATAATATGCAGAAATCAAAAAGAAATCAAAGAGAAAAAATAAGAAAAAATACTAAGAGAATTAAAAACAAAAATAACTTTTGATATATCAAACATAAGTTATATATTAATTAAATTAGCAGAAAAGATAACATAAAAGATATTTAAAAAATTTGCAAATTTATATTTAAAAGCAAGAGAAATATTAACAAAGTAAAAAATAATACAAGTTTATTTAATACTAAAAGATGTAGAATAAGAATATAGTCTAAACAATATCTGATCAATAACATAAATTAAAATATTTAGAAAGGTTATAAAAAAATAATAATAAAAAAACTTATTAAAATATTTATAAAGAATAAAATACTTAGAGAACCAAACTATACAGATCTTTTAGAAAACTCAATAAAGTAATTAGTACATATTCTAAATATAATAATAGAAGAGTTAAAAAAAATATAAAGAAATATAAATACTTCTGTAAGATATAAAAAAGATATTTAACTTAGTTCTATTTGAAAGTCTTGAGTAAATATTACAAAAAGTCAAAATTCTAAAAAAATAATTAAATATATTTTAAATTTTTTTATAAAAAATAATTAAAAATAATTATAATTTATAGTTTAATAAAGAAAATAATAGTAGGTAACAGTATAAGCCAAAATAAAATAATATCTTTATTAACATAGTATATATTTTATAATCCATTATTTTAAAAAGTACAAGAAAATAAAAATCCAATTATATAACAGAGTAATAAGTTAGCAAAGACATGCAATACAATAATATTACAAAACATTATCAAATAATAATTGTATATGTAAATGACACAATGTAGATTGAAAATAATAAAAATCAATTATTAGATATTTTAGAATTAGCTACAAAGTTCTTTAAAATAAATGATATAGAGATAAACAGATCCAAATTAAAACTAATAATAATAAATATGAAAATCAAGAAAAAAAAAAGAAAAATAATTTTTAAAAAAAGTAAATAGTAAAAAAACTAAAAAATAAAATAGTTTGTTTAATAAGAATATAGTAAATAGTAAAATATAAAAAGTACTAGCAAAGAAAAAAATAAAGAAAATAATAAGTTAAATAATAAAAGATTTTAAGTACAAAAAAATAATAATAAGCCAAATCATATATATAAACAATATAGTAATAATACAAAGTTAAGTTATATATTACAATTAATGAAAATGTAAAAAAAAGTATAAGCAAAATATATCAAACAATAATAAGTCTAATAAAACAGAAGAGTAATTTGCAAAGAGCATTAAAAAATTATATAATAGAATACAAAGATTTGGAAGCTAGAATTTCACAATTTAATTTGATTTGATTTGATCAAATATTTGAGTTCAAATCAAATTCAAATCTGAAATTTTCAAAACAAATCAAATTCAAATATGATCAAATTTGATTTAATTTAATTTGAAAATTTATAATTGAACATTCAAAATTATAAGTTATTTACTTGAAGTTTTATTAAGACAATCAACTTTTTTATTATATGAAACTAGAAATATTTTTTTAAACAAACACTTTTACTTAAGAGCTTAAGATCAATTAACATAATAAAATTTTTATAAATCAAGTTTATTTTTTATCAATCAAAATTTTAAATTTTTTTAAAAATCAAATCAAATTCAAATATTTGATTCAAATATTTGATTAAATCAAATTAAATCAAGAATATATTTGATTTGACCAAATTCAAATCAACCCAATATTTGATTTGATTTGATTTTGAGAAACCCTATTAGAAGCTATAGAATACTATAATAAGAATTAATAATAAAGCAAATAAAAACTTATTAGTAAAATTAAATAGACAAAACAGTCTTGAATAACTAACAATATTGTGAACAATATAAGGATATCAAAAGGTAAGTTTAATAAAAGACATAGAAAATTAAAAAAAATATCTAAAAATAAAATTTGTTAATAAAATAATTTGGTTTATTTAACAATATTAAAAGTAAAAAAACTAAAAATAAAGATAAAAATAAAAATAACTTATGAACAATATTTAGAAATATAATTAAAATAAAAGAACTTATAGATACCTATTTATAAAAAAAAAATAGAACTAGAATAAATGAAACAGCCCTAATATATTTAAATCAGCTACTCAATATAAGTAGAGAAAAGTTAATAATATGACAACAATTAAAAAACTATCAAGATCTATTGTGTAAAAAAAAACAGAATTGTTCACAATAATAAAACTAAAAGTATTTTGCAGATCAGAAAGTAAGAAAAGCAAAAAATACTTTAAAGCAAATGATCAAAATATTTAAGTAATGTAAATTAAATAGAAGCATATTTCAAAAGATAGAAGAAAGAAAAAATAGTAATATATAGTGTATAAAATCATAAACAGCTAAAGAAAATAATCAAAAGAGATATTAGTAGAATACTAATAAATGTAGAACAAAAAAGATGAACTAGATATTAAAATAAATAGATGTGATGATTGTATAAAAAAAGAAAAATATTTAGAAGATAACTGCTAATAATAAATAAGAATAAATAACAAAATTAATATAGTTCCAAATACATTAATAAAAAAAGACAGTAATAAAATTAAAATAACAATAGATTAAATAACAGAAGTAATAAAGATAAATAGACTAAAAATTAAAGAATAAAATTTTAAAAGATTTATAATGATAAAAGAACTAAAAGTAGAAATTATTAGATAACAGAAATTAAACAAATATTATTAGTTAAGAAATAATAAATATCTTAAAAAAACATAATAAAAAATAAGAATAAATATATAATATATACAAATGAAGCAACAAATATGAGAATCAAAGAAGAAATAGTGATCAAAAATAATATAAATATAAGATAGATTCAAATAAATAAAATATAAGAATGACCAAAAGAAGAGATAACATTAGATCTGGAAGGATGATAAACATTAATAATAGTTAAATTAATAATAATTTGAACAACAATTTTAATAATACTAAAAGAGAAACAAAAAGAAATATATACAAATAACAATATTATTATAAGAAATATTAATAAAAATTTCAAATAAATAAATAGAAATAAGATCTTCAAAAAGAAAAATATAATATAGATAATAAAAATTAAAAACTTTATCAAAATAAAAATATTTAGATAAAATTAATTTGTAAAATATTATAATAAAAATAAATAAAATAACAAAACTAATAGTCTGATAAAAAAAGAAATAATAAGTAAAAAAATAGTATAAACTGAAGAAGTTAGTTGTAAAAAGATAAAATACTACTTAGAATATGAAAACAGATAAACTAATATACTAACAAGACTATTTTATAACTTAGTAATAAATATAAGATTAGAAACAAAATAGAAGAAACACAAGTAATTAAAGATTTAAAACTAGAAATAGAATACATGATCTATAATTAGATATACTTTTAAAAAAAACTAAGAAAATATACTGCATGATAAGAAGAAATAATACAAGAAATATATTTATAAAAAAAAATATATAATAGATAAACTTCTGATCTTGAAAAAATTCAAAAGAAGAAGACCAAATGTATATATAATAATAGAATATCAATTATACTAAGATAAAGTAAAAGAAATACAAACATACTTGATAATATGTAAAGAACAAAGCAATCTCTAAAGAGAATCCAAAAGTAACTATCACAATAATATTAAAGAGATTGAAAGAAGAAGAAAAAATCTAAGTTTTTCTATATATATTATATATAACATTCTTCAGAAAAACAAAGATAAAGAAAATAAATAAATAAAATGCTAATTAAAGGTCTAATTCCAAAAGAAATACAAAATAGGTTAATGTAACTCCTAAATATATAGTAGTTTATAAAAATGATAATGAAAATAATCTAAAATATATTTTATAAACAAGTGTAAAGAATGTAATGTGAAAAGATCAATAAATAGGAAAAAATAATAGAAATGATAGGTAAGATAAAAAAAGAAATAAAAAAGAAAAAGAATCAAATAAAAAAAAAGACAAATCAGTAAAGAACAAAAGAAAGAAAGAAGAAAGCAAAAAAAAAGAAAAACAAGTTGAGAAAGAAAATAAGAAAACAATGTTAAGGTTTGTTGTAGAAGGAAGAAGACCCTTCTATTATGAACTTTAAGTAATCAAACAACCAGCTTACTTCTGCTTAAAATAATGCAGCAGATTACACTTAGGCATCATTAGGGTAACTTGATAACATTAGACTTAGTTATTAGGAACATTTATGTAATTGCAAATGTAATTTCAAAATCTTAATAAAGTACTAGTGTGACTGCTTAAGGAAAATATATATATATATATATATATATATATAATTTTTGTATATCAAGTTTTAACTATAATTTCAATAATTCAAAGATACCTATTTTTAAAGCGTGACAAATCGAGCGTCTGATAGTGTGTATAGCATATGTAATACACGTAGCATTTATAATTAATTTATATGCAACATTGTGCAAGAATCAAATGCTGATAATAAAAAATTTGAGATAGCGATACTTTCATGATTTGATCTAGCTAAAACTTATTTCGCGTACTGCAGTACTGTACTGTACGTGGCACATCACTAAGTGCAACAATCTATATACTTACTAAATGCAATAACGATACCCTCACGTCTCCCGTTCCTGACAACGTTGCGCAGCTATCTTATTTTGTACGTAGCAAAAATGTTTTATCACTACCTTTATATATCAATAATACAATGGATCTTTTAAGATTTGCGATTTCGATGTGTAATTGGTGCTCACTCGTAATAGGTGGTTTGTTTTTCTTATTTTACATTTTGCAGTCTTATTTGGAATTGAAACTAACATTTACCACTTCACGCGACACTCTAATAATTTGTATACAGTACAATTAAATTGATCGAATATTTTTAATTCATGGTAAAATCTTATTTCAAGCGAAATATAAATTAATCGAAATTATATACTGTTATCCGGCTAAGTCACGTGGCACGTGATTACGGCTACTCCAAATTAGGGTAACCCGGCCTACTCTGGCTATTTCGGCTACTACGACTACGTAGATCACGAAGGCCATGTCGGGTAAGTTTGAGTTGGGAACGAAGTAGTAGAAGTAGCATATGTAGTAGACGTAGAATGTCAAATGTAAATAAAGAATTTTAAGATAAATAAAGGTCGTGAAGGCCCTAAAGGGAGGAGAAGACCCGTACTTTGCTTTACTAAAATAATAACTGGCCCCTTACATCATAATAAATACATAAACGTCTCCCTTGCTACATTAACTAATCGCTAAAACCCCAGACCATAAAAACCCGCTTCTTGAAATTGTCTGTTCTATCCCGTAATATTGTTACACCCCATCCGGCTGTTGTATTCTAAAGTACCAGAATCAGCCGTGGTCACTCGAGTCCAACTATCCGAAGAAGTGTGATAGTTGAGGTTATACGTGTTGTCCAATTACCCGAAGTAGTGAGGTAATTGAGGAAAACCACAGTACAAGTGAAGAAATACTTACCTACTGACCCAAACCACCGACCAAATCTAAAAGCCTCTTTTCGACTAAGCCAACCGTAGGTTACGCAAGATTTTGGATTGTGGAGCGATTTCAATACGTAGATAAATAATACAGTGGTCAGGTGGTCTTTAAATTAATATATTTAAAAGTATTGATTTTTTCAATTGAAAATTTGGCAGTTCAAAATTAAGAGCTTGAAGTTGCAAAATTATTTTTATTAATGACGTAGCTATAGGGCCACCGAGTTTTTGTTGCGATAAACCAAAATTCTGCCTGCTATACAAGTCTGATAAATGTTGTCCATTTTCTGATTATTCGATGTAAAACTTAAATTAGTCATCAACTGGATTGGTAGTATAAAAAGTGCAGTTAATTCTATAATATTTAAAAAACCACAACGATAGAAAATCTTTTATTAGTCTGCAGTCATGTGATCTAAATCAATTGAGATATTAGGAATAGTTATATGTATTATAATAAAATTTGCAACGAAGCAAAATTTACTTTCTGGTACTCTAAGTTAAACATTAGCAAAGGCAGAATTAATTATTTAATCTAATTTAGATCTATGACCAAATTTTTATTATACATCGGAATTAAAGAATACTATCGCTATTATCGTGCCAAGTTCACTAGCAAATCTATATAATTTTTTCGGCTGTAAAATTTCGAGAATAAACGCTTGTATTAATAAAAACATCAGCCAATTATATTTGAAGATGATCATCTGGCATAACAGCCAATAAAAAAGAACTTTGTCATGCTTTTTTTCGTCTTACTTTTCTTGGTGTTCTAAAACAATCTGCAAAGTAATTAACAGTAGTATTTGTAGGTGGTGTTTGTTGTCGACCAACATTTAATAATTCATCTAATAACGTATCTTCATTATCTTTCCTTTCATGTAGAACTTGAATATTATTTTTCAATATCATCTGCGTTAAATAATATTGTAAAATGTAAATAAAATATTTTTTCTTTTCCTTTTTTTTTCTTTTTTTTTACCTTATACTGATACGTCGATACCAAAAACTTTAAGAATTGCATAAATTTATCATTCGAGAAGTTATGTGGCAATTCATACAGTGGATGATCTTTTTTGAAGATAGCTATTGATCCTCCTGCACTCCAAAGTCTACTGAATTGAACTCTCAGTCCAAGGTGAATAATTCCAAAAACTTGAACTTTAGCCGTCCTCATACTATTATAGTTAAGAGCTTTCATTAAATCTGCTAGCATATCTCGGAGTGATTTAGGTAATTTAAAATATTCGTCAAGATACTTCTTATCATGTATTCCTGCATACGACCTCGCGCCTTCAATTGCACCCATTTCGTACAATTCTTCTATTAGATAAATGATTCCATCAATTTTCCTTCCAACTAATTTTCTATATGTTCTTTTATTGCGATTTTTTCGATTGGAACTTGCGTACGATGGCACATCCGATCTAAAAAAAGGAATCATGAATAAGATTATATAATAACATATATAAATAATTAATAATAACCTTTTCACGTCTGTTCCCAGTTTTGAATCACGAAATAGCATGTCTATACATGTTCCGAACAACACGATTGTGTACCAATACTCATATTGATTTCGTTGCAATGGAGAATTACCATTTTCATATAAATGTACAATGGTTCTTATTGCCATTTGGATCCACTCTAAGTCACTATGCTGATCATTATCATAAGAAACATCACTTGGTAGATATGATTCCATTACGGTTTTGCGCAATTGTTCCAAGTTTTTGTTTCCATATCTTGCAATTTCTTTAGCAATATTTAATGGAACCTGAGGAATACCTAAGTTATCTTTAGTTAATTCCGCCCATTCTTCATCACTAAACAATTCTTCAATTTCTTTATCGTCACAATTTATTATGTAAGAGTGAGCGAGACTAAAATATGTACATTATTAGTATTATTAATTATAGAAAGAGAAGTCAAAATTTTTTTGAATACTCAACTGTTCGTAATCGCGATCTTTTACGTAATCAAAAAGTATATCTTCAACCAATCTGCCAGATTTTAATTTTAATTTTGATGATTCTGGTATTTTCTCAAATTCCTGAACGAATGAATCCTTATCGACTTTAACACGTTGATCCTCTTCAACGTCTTCGCTTTTACCATATTCATTTTCATGATCTTCGTTGTTATCTTTAACATCATCTTCGGACTCATTAGTTTCTTCATCCTCCCCTTATATAATGGATATGAAATATTATTAAGTGAATATAGGAAAATTATATTATTTTTATTAATATACTGTACATTCATATTCATAATCATCAGAATCATCAGAATCGTCATCTGATTGACCCACAATTTTTCTCTTTCTTGAATCCTCTAAAGTATATTTTAGCAAGTTCGTGCTCAGATGAAAATGCAGACCAGGATTTTAAATTAGATAGTTAAAAGAAAATATGACTTCATCTATACCGCTCTCAAAAGAAAATGAAGTCTAACAAATTGCGCACAATGAGTAAGCAGTGATAAACTTTGGTTGGTTTTTTTTTTTTGAGAATAGCTTTACCTTATTTATTTCTTCATGGATATGGACATTCGTATTACAAACAGAACGGTGAACTAAAATCTATATCCGACTTTGTTAATGTTAAATTAAAACATTTAAAGGCAAGTAACTGAACATACCGCTGATTTTTGTTGCATCCATGTCTCCCAGTCAAATAAAATTCTCGCCTCCTATCAAAAAGAAGCACAGAGTTAGTTTTTTACAATATGACATAAGAATTCTATTCAATTACATACATTCACCGTTCTTTTCATTTTTTTAAGCTTATATAGCACTTCTGGATCATCCGTCTCGCTCAGAGCCAGATTAAGTATTTGATAATATCTTTGGATTGCGCGAACACGATGTGTTGGGAATGAATATTGGAAAAATGAAAGCGGCGTTGGATCGGGGGAGGTTATCATCCAAATAATATTGCGTTCTTGTATGGTTGTGCGATGTGAGGGACTCTTTTTTCCCATTTTACTATGAATAAAGCGATTAGCATCTTATGAAATAAAATAAATAAGTAAAACATCAAACTTAGTTGTTGTCCATCAAATAAGGCCGGCCACCCCTACACGGTGACTTGCCATTGCTGGCTTCCGACAGTATCCCTCTGTCGCAGACGCCTTATTTGCTCAACAACTCTAGTAATTTCTGACAATGAATTCAGCCGGCCACCCCTACACGGTGACTTGCCATTGTTGGCTTCCAACAGTATCCCTCTGTTGCAGACGCTTCCTTCTTGCTTAATAGAAACTACTTTTTTGTAAGAGAAGGAAATAGTTGCTCAACGTACCCTATTGTAAATTTTTAGTTTATTATAAGTTGATTTGAATACAACTTTGAAAAAAAATCAATTGTAGCTACTACCAACCGATTAAACTGATGAACGATCTGTCTGATTAAACGATCAAACTATTGAACTAGTTTATGACGCGTAAAGTTGCCCCTGGATCGCCGTAAAAAAGTTACTGTCACATGATCTGTTGATCATAATTGACCAATCAGATTTAATCAACGGCGTCCTTTTTTCGTAAAATTAAGTTTTTTTTAAAAAAACTTTGAGCGAAGATATCTCGGAAACTACCTAAGCGAACTCGATGAACTTTTTTTATTTTAATTCTGGAGGTCCCTAGAATTAAAATAAAAAAAAATGTCATTGAATTTTCTTGGGTAGTTGCCAAGATATCTTCGCTCAATTTTTTTATTGCTTTTTTATTATAGGAGTTTTAAGTTTCTACTAACTTTGAGCGAAGATATCTTTGCAACTACCCAAGAGAATTCAATGATTTTTTTTTATTTAAATTATAGAAATCTCTAGAGTTAAAATAAAAAAGGGTTTATCGAATTTGCTCAGGCAATTGCCGAGATTTCTTTGCCAAAGTTTTCTTACTGCTTCTTTATTATAAGTGTTTTAATTTTCTACTGACTTCGAGTAAAGATACCTCAGCAACTTTCTAAGCAAATTTGATGAATCTTTTTTTATTTTAATTCCGGAGATCTCTAGAATTAAAGAAAAAAAATTTTCATCGAACTTGCTTAAGTCGTTGCCGAGATATCTTTGCTCAAAGGTTTTTTAAAAAAATTTTACTACTTAATTATAGGCGTTTTAAGTTTTTCTACTTTTAGTGAATATATCTCGGCAACCACCCAAGCAAATTCGATGCTTTTTTTTTGGTTTTAATTCTAAAAACCTATAAAATTAATCTACCAAAAAATTATTAAATTTATTTATGAACATGTCAAGATAAACTTTTAAAGAAAACTACATAATTGTTTGCAATACACATACCTAATACTAGCATTTTTGTGTGTTATAAACCAATATGATAACAACTTTGTTTTAAATTTAATAAAAGCAGTATTATAAGATTGAGTAAAATTAATTTAATTAGATAGTTAGTTTTTTATTGCTTGCTAACATATGGAAATTCAAATTTAAAATCTCACAATCTGATACGTACCTGATAAAAAAATTTAAAGTATTGAAATTAGCTTTAATTATTTGTTAGAAAAAAAATATATATTAGTTATATTTGCAAACGAATTAGCAATCAAAAAAATTATGCTTTTAAAGATACCTTACTATAAGAAATCTTATGAAAATGCTTCTAATTATTATCTAAAAAAAATTCAAATTATATTAATTAAATACATTTATAAACAAGAATGATAAAGAAAAAAGATTATATTTTCTTAAATATATCTAATCAAATAAAAGAATTTGATAAAAATGAAAATTATAGCAAAGCTTAATAACATTAAAAAAAGACAATAATATCAAAAAAAGTAATAGTAATACAAAGGTAACAACATCAGAAAAAGAAACTTTAGAAAAAAGAATATCAAAAAAAGAGATATTAGAAAAAGAAATACTAGAAGAAAAAACACCTAAAAATATGATAATACCAAAAAAAAATACATTACAAAAGCAATAATACTAAGAAAAAAAATAATATTATAAAAATAATAATACCAAGAAAATAATAATCAATTAATCAATAATACTTTTAATTATTATTTAAAAAAGGTTAGATATATGTAAAAAAAAATAGATACTTGAACTAAATAAATAAAAATTATTAATTTATGTAGCTACAAATTAGTAAATAATATTTAATAAAATTAAATTTTTTTTTTAGTTTGAAGTAACAATTTTGCCTGTATTTCTTTTATTAGTAATATATAATTATATATTTTTATATACAATAGTTTATTAATAAAAGTACAAGTAGCAATATGTATAACTTTAATTATTATCTAATTAAGAATTCTGTCTATAGTTACCTACTAAATGCTATATCTGAGATCCACCTCTGAGTTCTCTATTTAAACTTTCTAATTTTTACTACTATTTGCATATATATGCAATACTTTATATTACTATTATAGTGATATATCAGGTTAGAGCTATTTAATTACTGTTTATATCAAAGTACTACCTCATTGGATATTACTAAGTATTTATAGTTCTTTAAATTTACCCTTAATACAAACTTACTAAATATAGTATCAAGTTTATTTTTTAGATTTTTATCTAACTTTAGTATATTCTATATCTATTAAAATTAGTATTTTTTTTTAATTTAAGAATAATCTTGTTTGTGTGTCTTTTATTATTAGTATAATTATTCTTTTATATAATCACACAGTTGGGCATATAATAATTTTTTTAAAAAATATGTTTATAAAGAAGTTGTGCTTATATAGAAGGCTATTTTTTATAAATTAAATTGTAGCTTAGTCTAAATGTAAATGTGATTACATATAATGTGATTATATGAAAGATAACTATATAAAGAGATAATTGTAATATAAGATTATATATTATATATAGAATATATTAATAAAAATACAACTAGTCATATATATAACTTTAGTTATTATCTAATTAAGAGTTTTATTCATAGGTTATCTACTAGATAACATACCTGAAACCCATCTGTGAGTCTCCTATTTAACTTTTTGATTTTTAATACTTATTAGATATATATACAATATATATTATTATTATTATAACAGAACAGGTTAGAGTTATTTAATTACTATTTTATCTAAGTACTATCTTATTAGATGTTACTAATTATCCATAGTCCTTCAAATTTACTTCTAACACAAATTTACTAAGTATAGTATTAAGATTACACTTTAGGTTTTATCTATTTTAGTATATCTCATATCTACTAAACCAGTTTGATGTTAGAGATGTTCAAATTTCAGTAAATCTATTCCTTCTTATAGTTTTCTTTTATGTTCACCATATTACCCATTAGTATGCCTTCTTTTTATTTCTAGTATATTTATCACTTTTCTTATATCAAGCAACTCTTCATATTGGAAAACTTTTTTATATACTGATCTTTTATTCACATGAACTTAAACCACAAGGTTTCATATACATTCATATGCTTCTGTAGATTACAGAGTTTTTGTATTAAGCTAAAATTAAACCATTGAGTTATAAAGAAAAAGATGTCTAGACCACTAGGCTACAAGACTTAATCCTATATTAAAATCAGTATTTGTGCTAAAGGTGTTCAAATTTGAGTAAGTTTATTTATTTTTTAGAGTTTTCTTTTATGTTTATCATATTACTTACTAGTGTACCTTTTTTTTATTTTTGATATATTCATTGCTTCTCTCACATAAAGCATTAACTCTTCATATTATAAAACTTTTTTTTAGAAACTTCTTTATGCACTGATTTTTTATTTATATAAACTTAGTTATAGAGTTTTGTATATATTTATATATTTTCATAGATTACAGAGTTTTTATCTCTAGTTAGAATTGAACTATTGATCTTGTTAATAAAGAAAAGAGTATCTAGACTGTTAGATTACAAAACCCTAACTCTTAAAATTAAAAATTTTTTAAAAACTAAATATTTTAAGTACTTAGATTAATAAATATTCTTTGTATTTAACTTTTAAATAATATACTTTTTCTTAAGTACTATTGTTAAAATTTAATTTTAAAAGTATATAAACTTATAGCAGTTTTACTATACTAATAAAATTCTTTATGCCTATATACTAAATTATTGCAAATAAAAAAATTAAATTATTTATAAGTATTTAGATTAATAAATGTTTTTTGTACTTATTTATTGTTATTTAAATACATATTATTAAAGTTTTGTTTTAAGAATATATATGCTTTATAGTATTAATAACTATTTTTTATACCTATATACCAAATTATTACAAATAAAAAAATTAAATTAAATTTAATAATAAATATTAATGAATATCTTAAAACTAAAATTAATAAATATT
This sequence comes from Cetraspora pellucida, assembly GCA_910591915.1. NCBI lineage: Eukaryota > Fungi > Glomeromycota > Glomeromycetes > Diversisporales > Gigasporaceae > Cetraspora > Cetraspora pellucida. The sequence goes on from CAJVQA010004667.1 coordinate 16,490, forward strand.
TTATATATTTTTAAACTAATTTTACAATACAAAACAGCTTGTAAAATACTAAAGGTAATATAAAAAAATTGCAAATATGATTTTATTACTATAGTAATAAAAAAATTATTATCTAATATATTAAAAACTTATATATCACATTTAGTTTACCCTATATAAATAATTTAAATACCTTTTTAGATCAGTTTAAATAATGAAAATTATATAATAATATATTCCTGTACTCAGATTAGTAAAGATCATATAACATAATTTTAAATTTGTGCTAATGTAGATTTTCTGAACTACAAACTAGATTTTACAATCATAAAAATTTAAAAAAAACATTTGTTTTGTCAAAAGTTGCTTTATAGCAAAAACTGTTAATATTATACATATATTAAAACTAGTAAAGGATTATATTCATTATAATTGAATTTAGTATAAATAATTTAATTTATAATTGATTACAAGTAAAAGAGATTGGGCACTGTCTGCTGTTAAGTCACTTACTTCTCAAAAATTAGCACAAAAAAATCATCTTTAATACTCTAATAAAAGTTTTTATTAGACAATTTTACTATATAAACTACTTTTTTTTGATCTATTAAATATAGAAATTAGGTACGCGGAAGACTGGGTTAATGACGGTCAGGCCCAACGTACTGGGAAGACTACAGTATCTTTCGCAGCTGTGCGAGCCGAGCTTAAAACGGTGAGCGACCTTGCAGAAACATCTTCTTACTCCTTGGATTCCAACTCTTCA
>CAJVQA010004668.1:0-17234 GCA_910591915.1 Cetraspora pellucida
AACACAATGACAAATAGAAGAACTAGTAAAAAAGTACAACAACAAGAAAAAGACATCATAAAGATACAAAGATTAATCAAATATGCAAAGACAAAAAAAGGCCAAGAAGTAACAGAAGAAAAAAAAAATAAGACAAATGACCAAATAAAAGCACTAGGCAACAAAATAGGTGCAAAGCTGCCAAAATTACAAAAACATTGGTCACAGGCCTGGATAGAAGATATGAAAGAATAGTAGAAACTTCTATAAAAAAAAAAGAAGAAAAACTGGGAACAGGCACAAAGAAGGCAAATAGAAGAAAACATAGACAAGAGATGTGAAATGATTAAAACAGATTAAGGAAAAATGCTTGCCAGTCTTCTAAATAAGCTGTATAAAAAGATAACACTTGATAGGCTTATTAAGCAAGTAGAAGAGAACACAATTTTAATATCAAAACCAGAGGAGATTCAAACAAATGTATCAGAACATTATAAGTTGCAATTTAGAAAAAGAAATACTAAATTAGAAACAATAACAGAAAAGTAGAAAGAGATATACAAACTAAAAGAAAACATTAGAGAGGAATGGTATGCAGAAATTAAAGAAAAATTTAAAAAAAAAAAATAGGAAAAGACATTAAGAGAGCTTAAGACAGGGACAGCTCTGAGTATCTTAGGTATAAGCTATATATTGATCAAAAGAGTAAATATGTAAACATAAGAAATCTTCAGAAGCTTTGCAGACCTATGCTTGAAGATAGGAGAAATTCCAACAAAGTGGAAAATAGCACAAGTCTACCTGATATTGAAAGTTATAAAATGAAGATATAGTTTAAACAACATTCGCCCAATAGCACTTATTGAAACATTTAGGAAAGTTGTAACAAAGGTGGTAACAAAAAGGCTTGCCAAAGTATTTATGGAAAGAAAAATACTCAAAGGACCAAACTTCATAGGCCTTCCAGAAAACTCAACAGAGCAACCAGTACAAATTCTAAATATAATAATGGAGGAAGCAAAAGAAAAAGATAAAGAAGTATGGATACTATTGCAAGATATGAAAAAGGCATTTGACTCAGTTCCTCTTAAAAGTCTTGAACTAGTATTGCAAAGAGTTAAAATACCTAAAAAAACAGCTAAAAATATTTTAGAGCTGTTTTACAAGAGACAATTGAGAATAATTACAGCCTATGGCTTAACAGAAGAACTAATGGCAAGAAATAAAATAGACCAAGGTGAAGTAATCTCATTATTAATATGGCATCTCTTTTATAACCCATTATTAGAAAGAATCCAATAAGATGAAAGTTTGGGGTATATAGTTGAGCAACAAGTACAAAAAGGTATGCAATGCAACAATATTACAAGATATTGTCAAGCAGCAATTGCATATGCAGATGATACAACATGAATTGCAAACAGTAAGAAACAGCTATTAGAGATTCTAGAAATAGCTGAAGAGTTTTTTGAAATGAATGATATAAAGATAAACAGATCAAAGTCAAAATTAATAATAATGAACACAAAAATCAAAAAAGAAGAAAGGACAGTAATATATGGAAAAAGCAAAATAATAGAAGAACCAAGATATAAAATAGTTTGTTCATTAAAATATGGCTAAACAGCAAAATGCGAGAAGTACAAGTAAAAAAGAAGGCAAAGGGAATAGTAAGTCAGACTATAAGAGATCTAAAGTACAAGAAAATGACAATAAGCCAGATTGCATATATAAACAATATGGTAATAATACCCAAACTAAGCTATATGTTATAGTTAACAAAGATGTCAGACAGAAGCCTAAATGAAATACATTAACCAATAATAAGTCTGACTAAGCAAAAGAGCAGTTTACAAAGAACAGTAGAAAACTACATAATGGAGCACAAAGATTTTGGCAGCTGTAGAACATTGCGACAAAAGTTAATTACGAAGCAAATAAATAGCCTTGTAGCAAGACTAAACAGACAAGACAGTCTCGGAGGGTTAACAAGACTATGAATAATACAAGACTGTCAAAGAACAGGCTTAACAGAAGATATATAAAAGACAAAAGAGTGGCCAGAAATTTAAATGTACCTGAAGAATAATTTAGCATGTCTTACAATACTCAAAGCAAAAAAATTAAAAATAAATATTAAAATAGAAAGTGAACTATAGTCAATACTCAGGTATGATGCTAAAATACAAGAACTGGTAGATGCATAATTGTGAAAAAAAGGAGCAGTCATAGTAAATAAAGCTGGTTTAATATATTTAAATCAATTACTTAACACGAGAGGAGAAAAACTAATCACATAGCAGCAACTCAAAAGTTATTAAGGCCAATTAAGTAAAAGGAAGAAAGCAGAATAGTTCAAAGCAATTGAGTCAAAAGTGCTTAGCAGCTCAGAGAACAGAGCAGTACAAAGCTACTTTAGAACAGGTAAACAAAACACCTAGGCAATGCAAGTCAAATAGGAGCATATATCAGAAGATAAAAGAAAAAAAGAATAGATAATATATAGTACATGAAACTACAGACAGCTTGAAAAGGTGGTCAAAAAGAAAAAGAAAAAAGTATTAATTGAACTTTAGTAGATGAAATGCAAAGAGAATGAAGTAACAACTAAGATTAACAGATGTGAAGAGTGTAAAAATAAAGAAGAACAGATAGAAAACAGCTGCAAACAATGGATAAGATTAAACAAAAACATTTATGTAATTTTAGATAGATTAATAAGTAAGAGCAGTAATAAGATTAAGATAGCTATAGACTAAATAATAGATAAGACAGAAATAGACAAATCAAAAATAAGTGAATGCAAACTAAAGGGTCTTACAACAATAGAAGAACTAGAGATAGAAATTATCAAATGACAAAAACTGGAAGAAAATATTAGTCAAGAGATAATAGAAATTCTAAAAAGAAACATTATAAGAAGCAAGAGCAAATATATAATATATACTGACAGTGCAACTAATAGAAGAGATAGTAAAGAGCCAATATCTAAAAATGATATGGGTATAGGATGGGTCCAAACAAATAGAAGAGGTAGCTTTTGAACTAGAAGGATAGCAAACATCGATGATAGCAGAGTTGGTAGTAATTTAGGCAGCAATTTTAACAATATTTAAAGAGAAGCAAATAGAAATATATACAAATAGTAATGCTGCAATAAGAAATATTGGTAGAACTTAGAACAAGCAGACAGAAACAAGATTATTAAGAAAAAAAATGCAATATGGATAATGAAGATTAAAGACCTCATCAAGACAAAAAACATTCAAATAGAGTTAGTTAAAGTTAAAGGTCATAGTAAAGATAAATGAAATAATAGAGCTGATAGTTTAGCAAAAGAAGAAACAACAAGTAGGAAAATAGTACAGGCCAAAAGAGTTAGTTGTAAAAAAATAGAGTACTGTCTAGAGTGGGAAAACAGAAAAACTAATATACCAGCAAGACTGCTTTGCAAGTTAGTAATGAATGCAAGATTAGGAGCAGAATAGAAAGAAATGAGAGCAATTAAAAGCTTAAAGCCAGAAGCAGAAATCACAATTTATAATTAAACTTATTTTTGAAAAAGACTAAAGATGACCAAGGGAATATACTACACAATAAGAAGAAGCAGCTCCAAAAGAAGTGTGTTTATTAAGTGCATAATAGATAAACTTCAGACGTTAGAAGAACTTAACAGAAGGAGGCCAAATATATATACAACAGTAGAATGCCAAGTATGCCAAGATAAAGTAAAAGAGACACAAGCATACTTGGCAGCATGTAAAGGGCAAAGAAATCTCTGGAAGAGAATCCAAAAAGTAACCATTGCAACAGTATAAAAGAAGTTAAAGGAAGATGAAAAGATTCTGATTCCCTTATATGTGTTATATATAGCACTCTTTGGAAAAACAGAGACAAAGAAAGTTAAAATAAGAAAAGCATTAATAAAAGACTTAATTGCAAAAGAAATGCAAGACAAACTAGCAAAGCTATTAAACACAAGATCAAGATAGCAGTTTGCAAATACAGTAACAATAATGACCTAAGATACATTCTACAAACAAGTATGAAGAATACATTGTGAAAAAATCATTGAATAGGAGAAAAAAGTGGAACAATAGGTAGAACTAAAAGGAAAAAAAGTGGAAATTTAAAGGAACCAAGAAAATGAGAAAAGGCAAATCAGAAAGAAAAAGAAAAGAAAAAAGAAGAAATAAAAGAAAAAGGGAAGCAAATTGAGAAGAAAGTAATGAAGACAATGTTGGGGCTTGTCATGAAAGTGAGAAAACCCTTTCATTATAGACTTTAAGTAGTCAGATGAGCAGCTTACTTCTGTTCAAAGTAATGTGGCAGGTTGCACTTAGGTACCAATAAGGTGGCCAGGTGATGCTAAACTTAGATATTAGAGATATTTATGTAGTTACAAATGTAATTTCAAAAATCTAATAAAGTACTAGCATGACTGCTTAAAAAAAAAAAAAAAAAAAAATTACTAAATAAACTTACCAAATAACAAATAAAACTAAATTATTTATGAGTTTGAATAAATCATCAAGTGAAATCAGATTGTGCAACTCTAGTAATGCATAGAACCAATAGTTTTTTTATAAAATAATCTAATTAGTAATATAACAAGTGCTTTTATCTAATGTAAAATATTTAACATGAAACCTACCAAATAAAAGTTGAGAATTAGTATAGTTTATTTCAGTAAATATCAGTATAAATGAAATTAAATTAGATGACATACTTATTAAACAAAATTTTTTGTAGATCTTTATTGAAACAAACAGGAGAGTGCCTTGTATTACATATAATTATTAGACCTATTGTTTTCATTTTGAATAATGCATTAGTTTTTATTGTTAAAATTCAGCAAACATTTAATATCTGTCATAGCACTAATATCAAAAAATCCTAGCAAAAATTGATTTATTACATACTTTTAACTACTTATATTAGGTGAATATAAGTGATCACTAATACTGAGCAATATAAGTAACACCTTTCTTAATAAATGAATTCTCAATAAATGTGTTAAACATTATATATAGATTGTGTAAACATCATATGCATTAAGTTATATATCAAATTGAAAATATTTGTCTTCTAACTTCAAGTTAAACTTGTCTATAATTTTTTCTTTTTTGTTATATTATATATTCACGAATAATGCATCCCTGCACATTATTTTATCTTCTAATACGTCATTTTGAAATAAAGGATCAAATTTAAATGCAACAGTTAGCTAATATATTATACAATAAGTGAATTATTTTGAAAAAATATACAATACTACTAAAGGATACAATTTTCAAAATATTATAAGAATTATTTCACAGCTTTATAGTAGTAAGATTCTGGATTTGAGATGTAAATGCTGATTTGAGAAACCTGAAATCATAAAACTAATACAATTAGTAATTTTAATAAATATAATCTATTCACTAAAAATAAATAACTAAAATATTAACACAAATTTTTAACAAAATTAATTAATGTAATCTATGTATAAAAAAGCAAAATAAATAAGAAAACATAACTATACATATTGTTAGCATTAAAGTTTTTTGCCACATTATTTTTTTGTACTTTTGTTTGTTATTATTATTTTTCTTATTACTCTTATTATTTTAATTATCATTCTTATTACCATTATATTCACATTTAGATTATTGTTCACTAAATCAAGATTAGAATCATTGTACATCAGGAAAATATTTAAGCATAGTGATTGACAAATCTATGCTATTTCTTTTTTAGTATGTGATAGGTCAATTACTGTTATTTCCTATTTTGGTATATATAATTAGTGAAGAGATTCTTAAATACATTTGGCTAAAGATAAAGATAACAGAATAGCTTGGTTATAAGATATAAATAAAAGGAAATTTCTCAATGAATAGATAGCATAGTAATTAACAGATCTATACTATTTCCTTTTTAGGATATAATAGGTCAATTACTATTATTTTCTATTGTGATATATATAATTAGTAAAGGGATTCTTAAATACATTTGGCTAAAGATAAAGATAACAGAGTAGCTTGGTTATAGGATATAAGAAAAAGAAAATTTCTCAATAACTAGATAGTATATAATAGATTAATTACTGTTATTTCCTATTATGATGTATGGAATTAGTAGAGGGATTCTTAGATACGGTTTGGCTAAAGATAAAAGTAGTATGATAGCTTGATTATAAAATATATGAAAAAGGAAATTTTTAATTTTTTTTCAATAGCTAAATATTGTCCTCACATTGTTATTATTAAGTCATTCATTGTGTAAAGCAAAAAAAAAAGTTGTCTTGCCTAGAAGTTAGATGCTGCAGAAATTCTTTTTTGTATTTAAACCCTTGACTTTTGCTTTAATTAAGTTTTTTCTTAGACTCGATCTGTCTAATAAACCAATAAATATAAGTTAATTGGCAATTCAAAACCAAAGATAACTTAAACATAATTATCTAATTCTTCTACATTAATCAATTAATTACTGCATCATTTTATCATTCTTAAATCTAAATAGAGGTAAAATATTTTTTTATCTTTAAGTGAAAATTAATAATAATAAAAATTTCTAAGTAAACAATAAACTTGCATATGCAGAATTAATCCTTTAGCATATATTCAAAATAAATTGTTAATATATTTAATATAACAAATATTATTTATGCTCATCAAAACATTATATATATCTTCTAAGACCATTTAATCTATTATATATAGCAATCTAGTCTCTAATTCAAAATAAATTATATTCATAATCTATAATAGATTTTTTAACAATAAAACCTTGACAAAATGAGTGAATCTGAATTTACTTGTCAAGATTTTAAGAAATGCATTAATTCTGAAGAAAATAACAAAAATAGTTTTACTGTTGCTTTCGAAGAAAATAGCAAAGATGACTTCACTGTTACTTCTAAAAAAAATTATCAAAATGGTTTCACTGTTACTTCTGAAGAAAATAGCCAAGAAGGTTTTACTATTGATGATGTTGCTTTTGCAGAGACTTTTGCAAGTGCTCAGTTCTTACTTGATGAAGGTAATGATGATTATAACTATGAAGAAGATAATAATTATGAAAATAGTGATGAAGACATTAATGAAGGTAATGAAAATATTGATTATGACAATGAATATACTAACTATGATAATGATAATAATGATGGTGTAGAAGTTGAACAACCATCTACACAGAATCATAAGTTAACACTATGTATCATTATTGATATTACCAATGGCAAAATAAAATGTTGTAATAGTGCTGCAAACTTAAGATGATTAAGACAAATAATAGGAATATGAAAAATTGATATAAATGCAGCCAAAAGTATTAAAGATAACTTTCTGCAACTCGGAATATGTCTTTCTTACTTTGTTTTCAATCAAAACCAACTTCATAATAGTGATGCAAAACAATCATGTTCGATTGAAAAAGCAAAGGTTCATTTTCACTTCTGCATTTTCTGTTATAAAAAAGTATGCTTTTTTGGCTATAGCAATGGCTGTAAAGAGCATTCATAGAAAATTAATGAAAATAATGTTCAAGTATCTTGCATTAGAATTTTTAAATGCTTAGCACTTACTGTAGGACCTATTATGAATAAATCATCTTCAGGGTATTGTGCTTGTTATATATGTTCACAATGTTTCCAAATCAAAGTAGGTATTTGTATTAAAGACCACGTAGAGGTAATTCTATAATGTTGTGTACTGAACTTTAAAGACACCAAAATGATACAAGTGACATTCTAATAAATATTGAAAGGTAAATAATCTCAGTAGAAGAATCATATAACCAAAAACTAAAAAATAAACTTTTATTATTCTTAGTGCCATCTCTTCAATTATTAAATAACAATAATGAAGATAGCAAAGTATCACAAGTGCATCTTCCTAGTAGTCTTCTCGTTAAACTGCAATAAAAATAGTGAAAATTGACCCTAATAAATTAATAGAAAAATACTCAAAGATTACTTCAGAAAAGGCAACAATTATAGGTGAAAATATGAAAAAGGAGATTTTATCTCTGCATTTAGAAATCCAACTAAAAAGAGATCAATTAGAAAATCCAGGTTCATACAATGAGTATTTCAACATATTGCCAAATATTATTTGCAACTTTTTTCAAGCTCTAATTATAGCAATACAGCAAAAAAAATTATTAGTTATTAACAAGTGGAGGAACCAATATGAACTTTCTTTAAAATCGCTTAATATAAGTCATATAACAAAAGTCACTACCTTTTTTACCTCCATGTTGTTAACAATGGCTTTTTTTGAAACAAAAATCTGGCTTATGCATATTATATCATCATTATATCAGAATCCAAAACTATTTCCAAACTTATGTGAGATTTTCTATTCAGCAAATGGTTTATCTTACACAAAATGACATGAAAATCAGCTTAACAAAGCCTGAATGTTTAATACAAATCCTCTAGAAAGGCTAATTAAAAGACCAAACATCTGAAATTTGGCAGTTATCGACAACATTGATTTTAAAGCCTCTATCTTTGCAACAGGTAATATTTTTGATGTTGTATATCAAACCTCTCATGCAATACTGCAAATGATGTTTTAATTTATCCTTCTTATAGTACTTGAAAATATAACTAATAATGGAATTATTAATTATCCATTATTTGGAGAGTTTACAATTATTAGTAATCTTTTGATGTTATACGAAACTGTTTTAAATACAACATTAGAGAAAAATAAGAATGAATTAGAGATAGAAGACATATATTTAGAAATTATAAAACAAATACCTTCAGGTTGTTATATTCTAGTAAATGTTGTAATCTTAGAACCTGGTGATCCACTGAATTGTAATATTAATGTTTATAATTCATGTAAAATGTACAATAAAAATTTATCTATTGGCAATGATGACTGTCTTTATATTGCATATAATCAAGCAATTTTTGAAAGATTGATTTCCTACAAAGAGAAACATTCAAAGGCTTGACTTATTTTAGGACAATGGCATACATCTAAGAACATGTGTAGCACATTAATTATAATATTTTCAGGATATGGAATATTTAATCTAGCAGCTACTCTTGGCATACAATATTTAGATAAATTTGAATATATTATAGATTACTGAGCAATATGTCAAGTCCTAGAAATGATCTGAATTGCAGTTGGAATTGTTTTATATCAGTATATAAAAGATGAAGGGAACTCGATATATGACATCTTAAAAGAGAATAATAATTTAATGAAAGTATGGTACCTTTTTTTTTGTTGAGCTAGATATTTTATTAGACACAAAATCAGAATTAGAAAAAGAAACTACCAAATGCAAATAGCCAATTTAGCTGCCTTTGTACTTCTTTTTCTAGCAGCTGATAAATTCAAATATGCAAGTTCGGTTGTGCATTTTTTGGTGCAAGTTCATGATGATCCACAATTTTGAAATTACTTGAAACAGTATGTTTAGTGCATATCATATGTAAAAAACACTACTTTGTTTTTGATGAAGCACTTGAAACATATGATGTAAAATTCATCAAGCAAAATATTTTTGGAAATCTTACAGATCAGGAAACTATAATGCAAAAAATTAAAGCAGCACAATGTGAAAGAGATCATCTGTCAATGCTTCTTGCAAAATATACTGACGATGTGATAGTAAATCAAAATGCATATTCAATCCAATTCTGTAAAGACTCTCTTTGGTCATTAGTTGCAAAATTAATATCTAAATTTAAAGCTCAAGATAAACATGAGTTATTCAAAGGTGTGTCAAGAATTAATGAGGAAGGTTTTAAAAAAATTCTTGCCTGCTATGAGTCAGGAAAATCATGTCTTAAAGCAATACTTAGGCAAAACATGTGTAAAACAGAGCAATATGTAGTTTCTGAATGTAGTGCTTGAGATATAGACTAATATACATCTGCTGAATTTGAACAAATAAGAAAACAAGCAAATAAATCTAAAAAAAAAGAAATAAATCTAAAACTATAACAATGATAAAGGAAATTTCATCATCTCTATTAACATAACAGTCACTTAAAACTTTTTTTCTTACACATGTTCCAGATACAGATAGTAATAAAAGGCAAAAACAATGAACAACTATAGAAAAAAAAAAATATATACTTTCTCTACTACTTGAACACAAAAAATCATTACCATTTGCTAAAATTCTTATAACACTTGACAAACTTCATAAGATCTCTTCGGATTGGACTATTGACAGGGTTAGACAATATTAGAAAAATAATAAAAAATCAGTATAGCAATAGCTATAATTATAGAATAGCTATAGTTTCTCATCCTTAATCATGATTTCTTTAAAAAATATTTATAACTAAAAGACATATACTAAAACTTTATAAAATAAATAGATTGTTCACTTTGATCATGATTTCTTTGAAACAATAACTATCTTTGAAAGTCATTTATACTAGGAATTATATTGTTATCTGTTATATAAATATATAAATAATTAAATAAATAAAAATTAATAAATTAAATAATATTTTTGACTATTATATCAAAACTAATTATATACTTGCATACACATGATAAAGTTTTGATCCTTAATCTGACTATTCGAATTGATCTCTAAATCTAGATAAATTTAGATATCCAGATCAGAGATTTTTATTCGAATTGGTCAAGAACTTAAATAATGAATCTAAGAATGTGCTACAAAGCTAGCTTAATATGTAATCTTATGCAGATTCGATTCAGATTTAATAGAATCTGGATTGCCTATCAAAAATGAAAATAGGACCAAAACTCTAATACATGGGTGCTTCTATAGCAAATCGGGGCTTAGAAAGGTTTTAACTATAATTGAGATTTTTTGGGAACTATATTCCTAAGTGCATGCTTTATCTGTGGCAAAAAATTTGGTAAATATTAGCATATTACAATTTTATACAATTCCTTGTGCAGTTAAAAATTGAAATATGTTGATATATATAAAAGTTAATGATTAAACATTAATATTTATATATAAAAAATTTAGCTCTAAGCCCCAATTTGTTGTAAAAATATCCATATGAAAGATTAAATAAAAATAGGAAATACCTTTTCTATTAAATAATCAAATAGGCCTTAAAATTTCTATAAAATTTCACAAGTTCTATGTTACCTTTTGTGCAAAGACATATTTCTTATAGTTTGTTAAGAGGTTTATTAGTAATAAAACCTTTCTTTGTCAACTAAAAAAAAGATAAATCTATAATTTTAAGCATTCATCTTATCTTATATAAGGGTTGCTCTAAGTAAACTTCAAAAAGCTGCAAGTAAAATGCTGTTATACCATTAAGATCATTCGAAGTGTTCCTTGTTTTACACCTTTTAAAAAATGAAAAATAGTTAAAAATAAGGTATTTGAAGGAAGATCTTGAAGTTTATAATAAAATAATAATAATCTTCAAGTCTGATTTTAATTCATATAAATTTGACCAACAAGTGAGTTTTTTATATAAAACTAAAGTATACAACTTAAAAAACCTCATTTTTTTAAGATTGAAAGATTATTTGTTGGAAGTTAATTGATATATTTCTGTTAAAAAGTCATGCTATCATATGTTACACAAGGATTTATAACTATAAAGATCATTACGAGAGAGATGTCCTGTGCCTATTATTAAATAAGCAATTAAAACTAATAAAATAATCTATAACCTATGTAAAAATATTAAGAAAAATATAAAATATAATAGAGCTAAAAATAAATATATAATAATATAGAAAAAAAACAAATTTTATTACAATATATATAAGTTGTTTTGTTAAATTAATTGGCTAACCTGTGAAGTTTGGCTTTTTAAGTATTTTTTTTTTATAAACACTTTGGTTAGTTTTTTTGTTACTACTTTTGTAATAACTTTTTTGAAAGTCTTAATTAATGCTATTACTGTATAGTTCTAAAATTAAGCATCTCTTTTTTGCATGTAATGTAGGCCAAAATTATTATAATGCAAGCCAAATTGTGCATAGTGTGGGCCAGTGATGCTTATTTTCAAGAGGTGCTTAATTTTGAAACTATACAGTAGCTTAATATTGTTTAAACAGTAACTCCAATTTGCATCTTTTGAGATTAAATATATTTGTAATATTTTCTACTTTTTTGATATATTTTCTTTTTTCAAAATCAGATTAGCAAAACTCTGAAGATTTTCTGTGATTTCTTTTCTGTATATTTTATTAATATGTAGCTTATGTCTAATATTTCTAGTACTGTATTTGCTTTAAGCTTTCTAAATATGTCTTTCTTTTATTTTCTTTTATTTTTTCTTCTACTTTTTTATATTAGGCCTTATTGATTTACTCTTTTGAGTTATATATTTTTTTTTATTCTTTTATTATTTTTTTTAGTTTGATTTTTTATTTTCTAAATTAGTTTTTTTTTTGGTATTAAGGTAAGATCATGCTCTCTAGTCTTTATTAGTATATTTGTTATAGCTAGTACAAATCTATTATATTTTGTTTATCACTATATATCTATTTGGACATAGGACTCAGACATATTTATCTGTGACCTAAACCTACCAGAGTTTTGTATTGTGTCTCATTCACACCTAACCTAGATTTTTGTTTCACTACTAATTATATTGAATAACCTACATATTCTCTCTATATCTCACAACCTATTTTTAACAACTCCCAAATTGGTTCACCAGGTCATTCACTCCTTATGAACTATTATCTTTGGTTTGCCCAAAAGGTGCCTCTATAGCATATGTCTTAAGTCAGATTTCTGCTGCCATTGCTAACTTTCTAATTCAGGTACTGGTAGCACATATCTTAAGCCAGGTTCTTGCTGCTGCTGCTGGTTTGCAACCCTTCTTGGTCTTAGCATTATTTCTAACAGATTATGCATCTAACCTGCCTTTTAAGTACTCCTTTTTATGATATAGATGGAACTCTATTTCAGAGATGAATACACATCCTCTTTTAGCCATTGACCAATATTTCTACTACTGTTACACCATGCTGCAGGTTTTTCTTTGTTCTGTTTCCAATCGTGAGCAATCCTCCTGCCTTTTTAAGAACATCTTAGCTTGAATCTACATTTAGACTAAGATGTTCATACTGTGTTCAAGTAGGTTTTCACTTCCAATTTAGATATCTCAACCATGATTGGTACAAAATTTATGTTGGTATGTTCCACTTGTTTTGCCATAGGCTTCCATATAGGTGTGACCAGAGCTCCGGTTTAGAACCTTTAGATGTACAGGACAGATTACAACTTTTCTATACAGATGGTTACCTTCTATTCTTAGTCATTCCACAATGCCAGAGGTGCTTCTAATCTTGATAAGACTAATCTTTTGTTACAAACCTTCTATGCATGCACTGCTTCTCTCACCATTTTAGTTTGTGTTACCTTGGTATCACCCTCCCAATCAAGTACTCCACAAGTTAGATGAAGAGATGTTGGTACTGCCCCATCTCCAGAGGACTTATATGTACAACCCTTTGTGTAATAGAACTTTCTGTGACACTGCTGTTACACATAGTGACCACACTCTGCAAAGTCAGTTTCCTTTTATGAATTCCTTTTTCCATTATATACTGCACTTGGACTTGACTACAGGGCTTCATGTTCAATTATAGGTTCCTTATTGATTACAGAAGCTAAAATCTTTCGATTTTGCTTTTAGCTGAACTTGAACTATTGACCTTGACTATGAGAATATGGAAGCTTAACTATTAAGCTATGGGATCCACACCCTTTAAATTAGTTTTTGAAATAAGCTACCAGACTGTTTAGAACTGCATTTGGCTTTAATATAAAGTTAACTTCTTTTTTATTTTATATTATAAATCTGTTTAGAACAATCTTTTTCTATAGTCTATTTAGTAAGCTGACAATTATTTATCTTTAATCTGTTTTAATTATTTTATATCTAAATTTATGTTTTCTTTTATTTGTTTTTTTTATGCTTAGTTCTATTTTTTTTTTTTTAATTATATTACCAACCTTTAATATTGTCTATTTAGGTTTTTGACTATTGCCTGTATAGTTTTGGTAATATTATTCTTAACTCTTTTTTTATAGTTTTGTTTTGTTGTTTGTTTTACTTCTTTTTTTTTCTATTTCTTGATTCTTCTTACTTTTTGCTTTTTTAATTATTTGTTAAAGTTCAATAATATGTTTATATTGCTTTATCTTTTTCTAGCTTTGTCTTCTGTTCAACTTCATATTGAATATTTTTTTTCTTTGGAATTTGCTTGTTTGCTAGTTCAATTATAACTTTTTTTATTATATTTTATATTTGATTTAGTACATCTGTTCTATATTTAGTTTTTTTTTTTTTTTGCTAAAACTGTGATTATCAGTAGCTACTGCCTTTATTGTATATTTAATTATGATTATATAATTTGTACAAGATGAGTATACAACTATACTTGCTGACAAAACCTGAACAAATCCCAAGCCTTAAAAAACAAATTGCTTTTATAAAAAATTAAATCAACAAAATAATTTTGATATTTTGTAAATATATTATATATAGCTATAAGAAAATAAATTATTTGTTTAAATAAAGATTATTAATAAAGTTTTTGAAATATTAATTTGGACTTGAGTTTGGGATTTGGGCATAAACAAATTCAAACTATAATAGTTTAGGATTTGGACAGTAAATATATGTACAACTAGCTATATGTATAACTTTTGCTTATTTAATTAAGTAGTCTGTTTATATAGCAGGTTCTATACCAACTGCCATATCTGCAATCTGCTAGAAGATTACTTATTTAAATACTCTGATTCATATACTTATACTAACAGATAGCATACAAGTTCTTGTATATCTAAGTGCTATTTAACCTAAACATGACTACTTTTTCTATATATTTATCAAGCTGTTATACATTTTAGAGTATATTATCTAACTGTAAGGCTCCAAAAGGCCTTTTTGCTAACTAACTAACTATATTTAATTCTTGTTAACAGGGTTTGCTTTTGCAGAATTCATACAGACTTCAGCACTAACTTTACAGCATATCTCTAGCACTTATAGTATATCTTTGCTTTTGATCTTAGACTTTCAATTCAGATAACTTAAAAGGACTATAACTTGTTTCTGGTTTCCAAGGTCTGTCTTTAAGGTCTTTTTCTTTTAGTTCGAGACTTTCAATAGTTTGGTTAATAGTATCTCTTATTTAAGATTCTTGTCTACTCAATTCCTTTCACATTTATATTCATTTCCTAGGTTTAGCCTTTATAGTGATACTGTTAAAAATCTGTACTATCTCTCTACTTGGGTTTTTCCAAGTAGGCTTTGGTTTTTTAGTTCTATAGATTTATACAATCACAAGAACTTATCTTGAATTTGTATTGCTTAATACTGGTTTGTATTTTTCTGTATAACTTCAACATTATGCAAATGCTTTATGATCTGCCAATTATGCTGATATAACTATAGTTACAGGTATCTTATTTTAATTGATTGACAGAATGCTGTCACTATAATACTGTTTATATATTATATAGGTAATTATTTAAAATTTTGCTATTGGTAGGTTTTGAACTCACAATCTATTACTTGAGGAGTTGACAACTTATTCACTTCACTAAGTTGCCACATCTTTTATATTCTGTTTTTATTTATTGTCTTCTAGTTGTTTTAATATTCTTTTTTATTTTAACTAATTTTGTAACTCTTTTGTCTAAGCTTTTCAGTCCTCTTGTTTTGCTTATTTATATAGATATATTGTTTTTGTTTGGTTTTTACATTTAATTTCTGCTCTGCTGCAGTTTGTAATTACATGTTTTATCTATAATTTTGTTATTATTATTTTATAATTACTGTCTGTTAAACCTTTTTCTTTTTTTATATTATCTTTTTGCAAACCTGATGCAAGTGTTTCTAACAGCCAAATATAATCTATTCTTGTTATAGTCTTTTGACTTGATTATATATATGCTTTTTTAATCAGATGCAGGTTTCTGTATAAGGTTATCTTTAGAGCTAGCTAAATATTGGTAGTCTTTTATAGCTTGATGTTTGCAACTGTTGTCTATTTAATATATTATATACTATATAGTTAAAATAATTTAATATAACTACTTTTGTATATCTTTTCTAGTTTGTTAATACCTTTATATTTTTTTGCTAAATTTTCTTATTAATTGATTTGTTATTTGGTAGGATATATATTTCTAATACTACTAATTCTAATTATTTGAAATATAATTACATCTCTAATATATATTTACTAATTCTTTTAACTGCTCATATATTAGTATTCTTATACTCATTTTTTTTTGTTTGTTATTGTACTAGTTTAATAAGAAAGCTAACACTTATTACATAAATATAGCCCCCCCTCTCATACCCAGGTATTTGGAACCTTCTAGAAATCCCTTACTTTATTACCAAATAATTGGGTTAACGGCCCCACATGGC
Source organism: Cetraspora pellucida (assembly GCA_910591915.1). NCBI lineage: Eukaryota > Fungi > Glomeromycota > Glomeromycetes > Diversisporales > Gigasporaceae > Cetraspora > Cetraspora pellucida. The sequence goes on from CAJVQA010004668.1 coordinate 16,352, forward strand.
GCAGTAACTAACGGTTAACAATTTTTCACAAGATCATATTATAACGGCCCCATATGGCGCAGTAGCTAATGGTCAACAGCAAAATTATGGAACGTATAATGGCCCCATGTAGTGCAATAGCAAATGGCAAATGATCATTTTATTGCAAGATTATGTTATAATGGCCCCGAGTGGCGCAGTAATTAACAGTTTTTACATACTGCAAGATCATTGTCATGATTCAATTATGGTTATACTGGTTACACTATATGCGTTATTATTTGCAGGTGGCTTAAACAGTATAAATGGACATACAAAACCTTCTTTTTTCATTTGAGCTACGTATAGCCAAAATATAACTTTTTACATAAAAGCCCTTAAAGGTTATTTGACTACAATTATTTAAAAATATCTTTTTAGCTTTGTGCAGCATTCACTCTGTGCAGCATTCCTTCTGTTGTTTTCCAAATCTGACGTTGTTAATTTTATATGATTAGAAAAGCTTATTAGAAAGGCTTGTTAGATTTAATCACATGCTTGACATTTTTTTTTTTAGAGGCCTTCCGTTTGTTTGTCTGATGTAGATGTCAGCACTGGCTGATTTTTCACCTTCAATTTAATTGGAAGTCCATTCAGAGGTGATTTCGTTAAAGATGCAATGAAAGGGGTTGAAATGTATCATTTATTCCAATACGAAAACATGGTAAATTTATTGTATGCTAAACCTTCATTTTTTTTGATTCGAATGCAAATGCATTTAAGTTTTTGGACTTGTTACTAATTATAGTTCGTTTAATTTACATAGAGTTGTTAGAATTTAGTTCTGGAGTTCTGCTCTGCTTAAACACGATTGATAATTAATAATAAGGTAAATACAAAGTTAATGAAAGTTATAACATTTGGT
>CAJVQA010004669.1:0-17234 GCA_910591915.1 Cetraspora pellucida
TGATAAATTGACGTTTGTAAATATCAAAGAATTTTTCAAACCATGATTTAAAATCTGTTAGATAGTTGTTAAGAGATAGAATTTGAAATGTTTAAAGAAAGTGTTGTTTAGGTATATTAAAAGAAATATTAATGTTGAATTTGTCATCATTTTGTATTTTAAAGAGAAGTTGGTTAACACTATCTTCACTAATATTGTAGTAGAGTCTAAAGTAAATAAGATAAAGTTTAAGATCTTCATTGAATTATTTTGCATTAATGGTTTTGTATTTGTTATGAAGAATGAGATATAGATGAGCTAAATTAAGTGCAATTTGTGTTCTGTTTAAAGTAGTATAAGGTGGGATTGAGCTATATGAAGCAAAAATTTTAGGATAATTAAGATGAGTAAAGAGAATAGTAGTGAATTCCTTAAGTAATGTGATAAAAGTTGAGTGAATCAGTTCAAATGAAATAGAAAAGGATTTATCTATAGATGGATTGTTTTCATATATAAGGTCTGTTAAAAACTTAGGATGAAGTCCAACTAAAGTTTTAACTAAATACATGTAATTAAACTTGGATGCTGGTTTGTCTTCAGTTGCTTGTTTAGTGATTTTACTAGGGTATACATTAATAAGATGTGGTTTGATAAAGTCAAGGATTTGTAAAGCTAGTTTGTTGTCAAAATAAATATAATGTTTCATGTTTTCAGTTATTGGATATTCTTTGAACCAATCAAGATCATTAGAAGTATTTCTAATAATTTGTTTCTGTTTTTGTTTTTGTTATTTTATAGATTATTGAAAGTTGAATTTTTTAGAAAAGATTGAATTATAAAGTTGAATTTTGTCTTTTACTAACATAGTACTCAGTCTATAAAGGATAACAATTTTTTTGTGATCTGGATTTAATGGCATTCAATAAAAGGGTTTAAGTTCAATATTTGGAATGTTGGATATGCAGAATCGGTAAATTAAAGAGCCTTTGAAAATATATGCTACTGTATAGTCTAGTGCATGATTATAATAATTAATTGTAAAAACATATTGAATATTTTTGATTTTATAAAGGAAGCAGGTATGGTAGTGTTGGGAGTAGGCAATTATAGCTGTAGAAGCTAGATTTGTTTGAAAGTTTGGAAAAAAAAGACATGCGAAGAGAAAGAAGAAGAAGAAGAGATTGAAACTTGTGTTTGGTCTACTAATTTAGAGATTAGAGAAGCAAGTAGTTCATCTGATTATTTAAAGCTTTGTGCAGAGATAATAGTTTTAATTTGAGTTTGAGTTGGATTTGGAGGTTGACTAATTGTTGTTGGATGAGTAATTTTATATTGTTTGGAAGTAAAGCTTGTATGAAATTTGTCACAAAGACAGATTACAATAGCAAATTGAAGAGAAACTTTAAAGTAGTGATGTTGTTTTTTCTCATCACAGATATCAGGTTTAGCAGAGACTGGTAAGACACGTAATGCTTGAGCTTTATTTTCTTGGAGTCCAACTCCATACCTGTCTTTATATTTAGAATAATAGTAGTCAATATCATAGGAATCTGGTTTCTGAAAGTCAGTTAAAGTAGGCATTTTTTGGAGCAATTTTTAAAATTGGGGTGTGACAAATAAGGGAAGTGATGACTAAGTAGGTGTGACAAATAAGGGATGTGCCAAATAAGGGGGCATGATGTTTAAGATAACACCCAGTATGACACCTAAGTGATCAACGTGATTACCGTATAACAAGAGTTTGTAATTTAGTTAAGACTAAATTGGTAAAAATTAAAAATAGATAAAACAAAGTTAGATTTATATAAATAGGTTAATAATATTGATTAGTAATTTAGATCTACAGGTCTGGGGCATTCTAGAGAACCAGAATCCCCCCCAAAAAAATAAAGTAGAAAAATTTTTTTTGCAAAAGTAAAGTATAGTTTACAAGAGAGTTTGAAGTATTTTAATTGTATAATTATCAATTTTAACCTATTTATAGTGTATAATATATCAAAATGATAGCAAAAATGAGCTGAACAAGTTTGTTCTATGTAACAACTATGATTTATTTATAAACTTTTGAGTTTTTGCAGAAAAATGAAAATTACACAGTTTAGTTATATCCCAGTAATAAAAGCCCTTGAGGATATAAAACTAGGTTGCCTATATATAAAATTCTGTTAGAAACAATTTTACTTAGGCAGCCAAAATAGATTTACTTAATAAAAAATTGAGAAAAGAGTAATTATGTTTAGAGAAAATTTGGTACAAGTAATCATCAGGAAGAGTAAATGATTTGTGTCTCCTAATTATAAATAATTGTTATAATAACTATATACAAATATGTAGTAAATACAGACTTAGAAACTAATAAAGTTAATAGAATAAAACTATTATTAAATTTTAAATTTATAGTATAATTTATAATTATATTTTATTTTTTTTATTTTGGTATTAAGATGAGGTCTTGCTCATATCTTTATTAATAATTTTAACTGTATATTTTAGTATAAAAGTACTAATAATTGTATTTTACAAGATTAATTATTATAAGTATTATATTAATTATTCTGTTAACTGATAATGTTACTAAAGTTGTTTTTTAAAAAAATCTAAATTTAAAAATTTTTATTATAATTGAATATAAAAACTTTAAATACTTTATTATAAAATTTTTAATTTTTTAGATGTATTTTTTTGGTTTTTTTTTATATTTAGATTAGAATTTAGTTTTTATAAAAAATATAGATAAATTTTAATAATAGTTATATTTTTTAAATTGAGGTTCTAAATGTTTAAGCTTAGATACAAATAGTATTACAACCTAAACTAAACTTTTTAACTAGATGAAATAAAACAGATCAATATATCTAAAACTAGATAAAATATTTAAAACTAACTAAATGACCAAAACTAAATAAAACATTTAAAACTGATTAAAATTTAATTTATCTAATATAGTATTATTAAATAATTTACCAAAAGTCTTATTTTTTAAACTTATTATATAAAATAGACTATACAAAAACAAATCATATTTAAAAAATTATATAACTATTATACTTAAAATTAATAATAAATTTTTAAAAATTTTATTAATTAATTTTAAGTATAATGGTTATATAATTTTTCACAATTTGTACTATATAATAGGTTTAAATTTTGGAATTACTATGACTCATTTACAAAAACTTTTTGAGCATATAATTAAAATCAATTAAGTTGAAGGATTAGATATAATATGAAAGTTAAAACTTTTTAAAAAATTACTATTAATTCAAAATTTTATTATAAACCTGTTTTATATATTTTAATAAAAAATTTTTGTAAAATTTTAATTTAAGCTATGATCTTTCTTATTCGTAATTCTAACTCTAAATATAATGCTTAATATTTTAAAATCTTTTTCTTAATTATTGTTTGATTTTACATTATACTTGATCCTTTAATCTAATTAACAAAAATCATATATCATAAAATTTTTTGTAAATAAGTCACTAATATCAAAATTTAAAAACTTTCTCAATATTGTTATCTAAATATTGCAGTCATATGAAACTAAAAATTCTTTAAAGTTCATTTATGTTAGAGTTAAAATTTATACTAATATTAAAATTAAAGAATATTTATAATAAATTGAATAGAAAAAACTTTTTATTAAAATATTATAAGTAATTTCTTATATCACATTTTGAGAAATAAATAATTTTTAATAAAGCAAATTTTGGTTTAAATTTTTCTAATTGTATAATGCTTCATCTTGAACTTGAAATCTGATTTGTTTATACTACAAAAATTTTATATAATTGCAACTTTTTCAGATGATACTAGAGAAATTTAATACAAACTAATAAGATTACAAGCAAAACAAACATTCATTTTACTAAAACTCACCTATGATTTGAAAATTTAAATAAGAAACCATCTTTAATGCATTAACAAAAAAATTTTCTTAAATAATTTTACTAATATATTTTATTATTATCTAATCATAATATAATGCTAACCCTAATATCAATGAATTAGGAAATTTTATTATTGTCATATAGCTGTGTTTTTGGTAATGATACTGAGAAAGATAAAAATTAAGACTTTCAGTAGGACTTTAACTTTCCTGTCTAAAAGTACTTTTGGTTTCTTTCAATTTCAGTAAGTACTAACAGTGCCTACATTTGAAACCATCCTTAGTTATGAGAACTTCAAAGTTTTGCATCATCACTATTTCTCTTGGCTATTTTGCCTAGTTTCAAACATTTCACATAATTCCAAATATTTCATTCAGTTTTGAACATTTTACCAGCTTTGGATGTTTTGCCCAGTTTCAGATTTTGGGTAAAACTGAAACTCAAAATCTGAAACATTTTGAATTTTGGTAAAAGGTTTAGGTGGTAACACTAGTCACAACATTTAATTATTCTAAATGTTAATATTTTTATGTCACACTTTTACAGCTTTGATATTTCAACTAATCAAATATAAAATAGTTATATTAACAAACATTTTTTTAAAGTTAATATTATTTTAAAAATAAAGATTCATTAAGGTCTTTGGGTACTTTTTACTGATCCTGCTAAGGTTCAGCACATGATTAATTGGTGTTGACTAGTGATGGGGATTCATCACGTGATGTTCTGGATAATTCGGGCCAATGCATAATTCTGGCGAAATTAAAAGTAATCCCGGTAACGATCCGCGAATCCCACGTGGGATTTTTAAAAAACTGCAATTTGCCCATCACTGGTGTTGATATTATTTTATTTTCTTGGTTTAAAAGTTTTTTTCCTATCACATTTGATATCAAAAGATTCCAAATTAAAATCATATTTTAAGATTCATGTAAATAAGCTCAAAATTGGTGATTAGTAATTAAGGTTGAAAAATTTGTCTTATTCAGTATTATTTTTTTAAAAAAAAAAGTATATATAGGTATAGATCGGGAAATCATGTGACTGCACCCTTGTTTATTGGTTACGCTGATGCTCTTCATATGAATTGATCCTTAAATTCTGATAAATTCAGATATTCAGAAATTATTATTCGGATTGGTTAAAGAACTTAAATAAAGAACTTAAGTGTGCTCAAAGCTAGCTTTATACCAGGAATGGAGTATGAAATACGAAGAATATGGTTTACGAAAGAGTTAAATGGTGTGTCCTTCTGTATCTGATTGGTTGATCGTGATTAGGGATTTCTATATTTGTATGCTGGCTTTGCTCCTTAAAACGTGTACTGAGTTTGGGTTCACATTATCTTCTGGCTAATTAGATCGGAACTGTAGTACGTATATTATAACGCTAAAGAGATCACGTATTCATTATATCATTGATTTATGCGAATATTAAAATGTTCTTTGAATAATAATATTTCTAAGTTTTTCTTTTTTACAAACTTCAATACAAGCCTATATTTTATTCTTTTAAACTGGTCACTATTTTACGAGGTAAAACTACGATAAATCTAAAAACCTAAACAAACTATTTAATATACGAATCTATCTACTGTATTCTGATATATACTTCCACTAATCTATAAGTATTGAGAACTATTAAAGCTTAATGTCACTTCATAAAACGTGATACTTTGTGACTATTAATATTAAAGGATGTGGATGCTTTAAATTGAAATTGTGATTATTCGAACCCAACCTAGTACACATTTCTAAATGCTAGGGCTTTGTACATTGATGTATGCATGGATTTAAAATACTACTTGAATAGTGCAATAAAAAAAAAAACAGCAGTTGGAGATTACGAGTATTCTATAGTATTCTATAATTGGGCATTATCATAGTTTTTTTGTCATATCCGATTTATAACTTGCCCATACCTGTTTTATCATGTTTTGACTTGAATTATCTATTCGTATATTATCGCATAAACTTTTCTATTTTAAATTTACTAGAACCGGTATAAACTTTCCATTTCTGTTAAGAAACCTTGATTTGAATTTTCCCCGAAAAACTGAGGCTTATTGTTGTAACAGTTTAACCTAATAATATCATACCAGTAAAATTTTTATGTTCATATGGTATAGGGCTTATCTACAAATAGTCTAAATCTGATATGCTATCGATTACTCAATTTGTACAGTACATACCGTGGTATGTTATTTTTTTCCATATTAACGAAAACAGATTTATATAGTAATCTCGTACTCTTCATAATATATAGTAGGATTAATACCAGGAATGGAGTATGAAATACGAAGAGTATGGTTTACGAGCAAGTTAAATGGGATGTCTCTTTTTCATCCGATTGGTTATCTAATCTCGTGACTTCATCTATATTTATACTCTATGAGGCTTTTTGTCTATTGACGAATGATAACATTAGATGTTTGCGATCAAGGGATTATTCTAGATTATTATAATGTTATTTATTATCGTGGCTTTAAACCCATAATACTGTAATACATACATGAAATTATTCTTGTTTTTACCTGATTTTGTTTGTGATTTTTGAAACATTTAAATCATAAATTTTCTGCTTCACTAAATCGGCCCTTATGTCAAGAAAATCATGTGCTGAAGATCATTTTCGACTCTATCCAGATCCGATAAAATCACAGGATCTCGTGTAACAGAACAAACGCGAAAAACATAAGAACTTGTAAAAAAACGTAAATAACACAAAAATTTACTATGATGACTAACTTCCGACCTCTAAGTAAAAGTTTTCAGAATGAAATTGTAATTAGATATATAGAGAATTTTTGATATACTACGACCCATATCTTTTTGGCTGGCAGCTTGGGAATTTCTTAACATAAGGAAATTCCACTAAATCGGGCTTGTGATATACTGGTTTATAAAATTTCGCCTAACTAAATTCAATAATTCAAAGGTATCTATTTTCAAAATGTAAATTTAAGAGCTTGATTCTCTGTTTTTTATACTGCCACCATTGTAAGGGAGATCTTCCATCAATCATGCTGAGTTTAACTCCAATGGTCATAGGCAGACATTCGTCTGATTGGCTGATGTAAACCAATTGTCCGGGTAATTTATTTATACAGCGTAAAGTACTTGTTGAGAACGTAATGTTTCATTAACAAAAAAACACTGTAAAAGCCATTTCTAACTTCGAAAGAATGTCTATATTCATTATGCAAAATAATCAAAAATAATCAGTAACCTCAAGAACTTTCAATTAGAAGCAAATATTTATTGTAATACTAGTTATATTAACTATTATATGTAAGCTCTAAATTCTGGAATTGCCAACAAAAAAAAGAAGTTTAAGACGTTATGCATAAGATCTAAATCAATGAACTTTGTCAATACCGTTTAGCATGTTATTATAACAACAAGCATATACTAATGTTCTTATTTTATGTATTCTTAATATTATAGAGTTGTCGCCAATATATGAGTATTATTGTTTCATTAATTACATAGGTTAAGAGTCGTGTTGTATCTCTAATAACGAACATGATAATAAAGATTAATTTTTTCAGAACATAATTAATATATAAAAATACTTTTGCTAATAATTTAGGGAATTGCTATTCGCACCATGGATTTTTGCTATTCGCACCATGGTAACTAACATTATGAAAAACTACTTACCCTAACTCTAACTAATTCTGGTCGTGATCTAGATACCATGGTGCGAATAGCAAAAATCTATGGTGCGAATAGCAGTTCCCATAATTTATTCACTTATTAACTCTTTAATGTGTTTGGGTTTTTATAATAAATATTACATTTATCCCACTTTACGCATATTTATCTGTTTTTCTAACTTTATGTGATAAATTCTTTGTATGTAATTATTGGTTTGTAATCTTCTTTTAGCTGTGTAATTTGATTGGCTAATTATTATAAATGCTAATAAAATTAATAAAATTGATAAAATTAAATATAGCGATAGGAGCAAACAAAGAACTTATGACGAAAAAAGTTTCATCTGCAACTCTATCTGAAATCCATCTTCCATTCCTGGTTTTGCGCAACGTAGTTGCGCAGCTACTTATTTTATAATGGTTTAGTTTTTTACAAATGAAAAATCCTAAAAACATTACTGCAATAATAATGGAAGCTACACTAATATGTACAAAAATCAATTAAAAGAGATTAAATAAATCGATTATAATCGATGCTTCTATTAAATCAATTATATAATTTATAAAAAATCCCCATCGATTTTAATTGATGGTGGTGATGAATCCTTAAATTTTAATCGGATTGTGAAATTTTTCGATTAATACCAATCTTTCATCCTAATAAAATTGAATCGTTATAATTATACAAGTTTTTTAAATTAGACAATATATATATGATGCATTGAAAGTATTAACCCATGTACAGTATATCAAAAACAGATAATTCATTATTTATACAGTATAAATCTATATAGTTTTATAAAAAAATGTTCTTCGTGATGCAATTTGCTCTATTTCAAATGATTTGGTCATATCTGCAACAAATTCATCCCTTTTGCCCATCTTACTATATGTTTTTGCACGATATTTTAATGTTTTTGCATCATTTGGATTTATTTCGAAAGAATTTTCTAAATCTTTAAGTGATTTTTCGTATATTCCCAGTTTTTGATAGGTTTTTCCGCGGTATTTTTTTGTCTCAGCATCATGTGGATTAATTTCTAATGATCTGTTTAAATCTGCAAGTGATTTTTCGCATTGATTCATCTTACAATAAGTTACACCACGATATTTTAATGCTTCTTCATCATCAGGTTCAATTTCCAATGTTTTATCTAAATCACCAAGTGATTTTTCATATCTTCCCATTTTTATATATGTTAAACCACGATATTTTAATCCCCATGCATTATTTGGATCAATTTCCAATGATTTGTTCAAATCCACAAGCGATTCTTCATACTTGCGTATTTCTCGATAAGTTGCACCGCGAAATATTAATGCATATGCATTATTTGGATCAATATTTAGTGATTCATTTAAATCTTTTAAAGATTTTTCATATTGGCCAATGTTTCTATAAATTTCTCCACGGATAATTAAAGAACATACGAAATTAGGATGAGGTTTTATTGTTAATGCTTTGGTTACGTCTTTGAGTGAATTCTCGAATTTCTTCATCTTAAGATATATTAATCCGCGGTAGGTTAATGTTCGTGCATTATTTGGCTCAATTTCCAATGATTTTGTTAAATCTTCAAGGGATTTATTATATTCTTTTATAAAAAAGTATGTATAACCCCGAAATCCCAAAGCAGTTGCATTGTTTGGATCAATATATAATGATTGATCTAAATCTGAAAGCGATTCTTCATATCTTTTCAATCCTCGATAAGCTTCACCACGAAGACATAATGTAAATGCATCATTTTGTTCAATGTTTAATGACTTATTTAAGTCTTCAAGTGCCTTATCAAAATGGTGCATATTGAGATAAGTTTCACCACGGGTTTTTAATGCAGATGAATTATTTTGTTCTTTTTCTAATAATTTAGTTGAATCCCAAAGGGCATGTTCATATTCATTCATTTGATCCATTTGGAAGTCAACTGGTGAGGATCTGTCATGGAAAACGGGTGTCATTTGTATAGAATCTAACTTATCCAAAATTGTGAAGATTTCAGGTCGTAATTTTGGATCTTTATTCCAAGCTTTACAATAAAGATCTACAAAATCATATGGTGTTCTATTAATATGAGATTCTCGGTTGTCATCAGTTATATGACGAAGTATTTGAAATTTATCCATATTCTTGAAAGGAGGCCTTCCACTTGACAATTGCCAGAAGAGCATGCCTAGACTATATATATCGGAAGACTTATCTCGGCTATGCCTTGAATTTTGGAGGAATTCTGGGGCAGAGTATGCAAAATGTCCACCATCAATAGATAATGAATTACTTCCTAAAGATTTAGATAAACCGAAATCAGCAATTAACATTCTGCCATTATGTACTAATATGTTCTTATCATGCTATTTTATTAGATTAAGTTAGTATCAATTTATGCGCAATAAAAAATGGCAAAAGTAAAATAAATAAATAAATATTATATATAAAACTCTTACAAGGTCGCGATGAGCAACATTTGCATTATGCAAGCAACAAATTCCTCTAGAAATTTCTTTTGCCATTCTAATTTTATCTTGCCATTTTAATTCAGAAAAATGGTTGTATAAAAAACTCCGAAGGTCTTCGTCATTTGCAAATTGTAGAACCATACAATATTCTTGAGTGCTAGGATCTAATTCACATTAAATTTTATATGATTAAGCATTGATGAAATTTATTGATCTATTGCACAAAAATTAATTAGCTGTCTAACGGCAGGAATAATGAAATATTTCCCGGAGAAATATCATATTTCATTATTTATCCACTGTAATAAATTTTATATTTTATTTTACAAGTTTTATCATTGATTTTATAAAGCATATAATGTTGAGCATAAATTAGTGATTACGCATTATTATGTTAGTAAGAAAGGATATTTCAATTTTTATAGAATATTGATAGATTTTTTAGTGTAATCAATATGTCGGGTCGAGTCAATAGAAATCAAGCAAATTTTTCTAATTTTTTTAAAGCTTTGAATAACAATAACTTATCAACAACTTAATTAAATTTAATAAAAAAATTTTTACAAATTTATAGAATTTATTTAAAAAATTTATTATTAAATTTAATCAAACTTTTGGTAAGTTATTAACATTTAAAGGTTTAAAAAAAATTTAGTAAAAATAATTTGCTTGATTTCTATTGACTCACCCATATACAGATTATGCTTTATATAATTAGTGATAACAATACAAATTTTGGTTATAGAAAAAAAGATATATCTACCTTTAGTGACTCCATAGAGTTTTATTATATTTTCATGATTAAATTTATTAATATTTTTAACCTTAAAATAAATATAGATCGTAATGTTTAGAATATTAATAGTGACAATAGTTACTACGAATCAGTTGTACTGTACATATTATAAATATGACCCTTACTTCTTTTATAAAAGACTCATTGTTATTGCGAACTTTTTTTAAAGCTACAATTTCTTTTCTATCTTTTGAATAAACTTGAAAGACAACTCCAAATCCTCCTTCACCTAGTAATTTTTCCTTTACAAAAGAATTATACTCAAATAATTTAATTTCTTCTTTTTCGATAGTTTCTTTTATTTTTTCTGACAAGGCCATTTTTGATTTCCAATTCTACAATTTATAATTTTTTAAGCAACTTAAATAATGCTAGACAGGAAGGATTGTTATATATATATATTTTGTCTATACGTAATATCATACTACATTATAAGATTCGAGGGATTTATCTTTACCCGGTCACTTAAGGTATCAAGAAGTTAATTATGTCATTAAATTTTGGTTTTTCCCGTGGCCGAATTGCCACGGGACGCCCGCCATTGGCGTCCAGATGTCATTATTTTTAACGTACAGTTTAACTATACTAGGTAAATAAGTCATTAAATTCCGGAGGATCAACTGTAATTTGCTGACAAATAATTCTACTCTGTCACTACATGCGACAATAACATCGCATTAATAATGAAAAATTTAGCAATCGTAAAGTTATGAGCTTTTGGATTTAATTTAATTACTAATCGATTTTCAAATTAAAAGTTACATGATAAATATAAGATCATACACGACCTCCTTTTATAGACAATGAAAAATTCTATCAATATGCGTGAAAACCAATGATTCTATATTTAGATTTTTGGAAAAATGAAACAAAATGCAACAGAAATTTATGATTAATTAATGTTAAAGGAGATGAAACACTATCAAAAGTTGCTATTTGGGATACTACGTAATGTTATGAGTATTCGGGCCAAATTTTTTAAATTGAAATATCGATGTTCAATCAATTTTAATAATTAAGACAAAAATAGATTCTTGAAAACTTTGAGCGAGAATTGTAGTAAGTTGTTATATAATATTATATAGCAAAACTTGTGTTAAGATGATCTACTCAAGAATATGGCCCAATAAACTATCATAGTTTGATCAAAACTCCCCGAATACTCATAACGTTATTCAGTGACCCATTAGTTATTATTAGATGTGATTGTACCACAACGTAAAGTATATCTGGAACGGAGTTTGTACAACGTACAACGTAGAGTATACCAGGAACGGAGTTTGTACAAAGTACAACGTAGAGTATACCAGGAACGGGGTTTGTACAAAGTACAACGTAGAGGCACGTCCGTAATCTGTGACAGGTTAAGCCACAGTGTCAAATTACTGGTATGACTGTATACTTAGAGTCGAGTCCACAATATAAAATAATGTGCATAAAGCAGTATACGTATCAAATTTATTTAATTCAATTTAATTAATTAGCATCAATAAATAACAATCACATCAATACATAATTGTATAAATGAAAAAATTGGGTTAAGTTCCTATGCCTAAAAAAATACTTAATAACAATAGTTTTTATGCTTCAATTGAGCTGATTATTCAGTATATTCGTGTTCAAATTATGCTCTTTTTTACTCATTTTTTTTCTTTCAGACAGGAATAGCTTGAGGATCTAAATTTTCTTTGGCTTTATTTTTGGAAGCAGGTAATCTTCATTTAGTACAACTTTCTTCTGTTTTCTGTCTTCTGATAGATTCTACTTGAACCCATATACATAAACCTCTTTTAACATAAACCATTAGATCTAAATCATGATTAATGTTATAAAGAAAGGAAGACAATCGAGAGGTAGATTTTGTTTTTGTTACAATATAATAATCCTTAAATTTATTTAATGCAGTTTGCAAAGTTTGATTCATTAGTTTGATAATCAGAATTAATAATTTTTAAAAATGAAACAAACTCTGAATTATTAAATTTCTCAGTTTTCTTATTCCTTACATTTTCACTTAATTTTTCAAATTCTCTAAAAAATAAATATAATAAAAAAAATTTCTAAATTTTTGTTTTAATAATCTTTTGATTTACTCTATAATCAAAGAATTATTTGACATTTTTATTGTTGTATGTAAAGTTTTACAATTTTATAATACAAGTTACAAATGTAATAATACATAAAAAGACTTATTTTCAGAGACATAATCTAAAAAAAAAATATGAATCAAGATTATGAAACTTAGATGATACTAATTAAAAATAAAATACTTGTCAAGTACTATATATTCATAAATTATATAATAATCTGGTATTAAAAATAGAAAGAAATTAGTTATCAAAAGATGAAATTTTACAAAAACTGTCTCTTAGTACATACAAGAGACATCAGACATTTCAACAGAACATGAACAAGTATCAACATTATTATTAACTATATAAAAAAATCTATTTATCTTTGTACTAGATACAAGAAATTTATTTTTTATATTTGTTTCTTGAATAACATCTGCATTTACCATCTTCTAGCCAAGATATAAAAATCATCATACAATATGTAAAATTCCTGAGTACTTGTGGGTAATTCCAAACAATTGTCTTTTATAAAATCTCTTTATGCTATTAGTTATAAACTAAAAGATCTGTATTGGGTTGTAAACTTGGGTCTATACAATACAATATCTTTTATTATGCCAAAGCTATACCCAATATAATTATAAGTCTTATTACTATGCAAAGGTAAACCTAAGTGGAATGACAAAGCCTAAGATCATTATTATTCTCATAAAAGTTCAAAGTAATATTGTAATTACAGATATTTATAAAAGAATTTTTGCTTAAATTCATTATAATGAGTATCCATTTTTGAAATTAGTAATATATATAAGATTGTTTTGACTTTTTGTATAATAAATACTCAGTTATTTTTATTAATTTTATGATTTGTATTATGGAGTCACCTCTAGAATGCTTGTAGAATATAGAATGTGTACAGAAGTCAAATTTCTGTATAATATTAATTTTAATTAATAATTTAATATCAATATATAATATTAATAATATATTAAACAAAATAAATAAAATTATATAAAGTTATTCTTTGGTTAACAAAGCTTTAATGCATTATATTTTGTATTGGAATTATCAGTCAGAAATATCATTGGTCCAATTTATAGACCATGTTTATAAAAAACATTCATCAGAAAGATAGTCTTAAGCAAATTCAACTAAATAAAATATAAATTAAATAAAATAATAAATTAAAAAATTAAATTAAAAAAATAAATTAAAAAATAAGTTAAAAAATAAATTAAAAAAATAAATTAATTTATTAATACAGTGATTATATAGAAGTGTGATTATATAATGTTTACCCTATATAATCACACTAGTAGTTGAAATTTATATAATGTAAATATATAGAAGTAAATATATAAGTGCTAAAAAATCTATCTTTTCAAGCTTAGTATTAATTTTAATTGTATTACAGTATAACAACAACAATAATATATAATTAAAGCATGCTATCTAGACAAAGTTATATGTAGTAGTAAAATCATTAAATTTATCTCAAATAATAAATAGATTGAAATATATAGAAAGAATAATAGATTGCATATGTACTATAGTATACAATTAAATTTTTCAAGATTAAACAAGTCTTTTGTAACTTTCAAATGCTGGTATATATGTTGTAACAGTCTAATTTACTAGTGTAGCACAGTCCAAGATTGGGCTGTGCTCAATTTCTATTTTTTGTTTTTATTATCTTGTTAGAATTGACATTCACAAATCAAAAGATTCTTGAGATTCTTGAGAATCAAGAGATTCTTGAGAATCAAGAGATTCTCAAACATCAAAAGATTAAAAAGATTCTTGTAAGTCAGTTTTTATTATATAAAATGAAAGTATAAAAGAGCAACTTTTTACCTCAATAAAAGAATCAACTTAGAGTTCTAAAACTCCAACAAGTAATAGTAGAAGAGTACTTCTCTATTAAGTTTTTTTATCTTAAATTTGTTCATCATTATTATTGATTCTTGTCTGTTGTAAATCTAAAATAGAGAAAAATAAGATCAATTAATAATCAGACCTCTTATATACTAAAAAAACAATTAAACTGTTGATTTCATCATTGATAAAGTACCATTGTTTCTCTGTGATTTCATTTCAACTTCCAATCACATGACAATTGTAAAGTGCCTTCACAATTGAGAAAGAAAAGTATAAACCCGGTGTAGTTAAAATAAGATATAGAGATAGTATAAATAGTATAGTATTAGTGCTATTAAGATGTAGAAGTAAAGAACTATACAATACTTGGAGAAAGCCTATATTTATCTGTTTCAAGATTCTATAGCAAAACTTCCAAATCTTAATTCTCAGACCAATTCAATTTATGTCTCTCTCTTAGCCTGCCATTTTAGAGTGTAAGTCTTGTAGATTGCTGTAGTTTAGTGTTTGATATTAGTAGTATTAGTTAGCTTTAGTCACTCCAGCAACATTAGCTTTAGTCTCATCCTCAATATGATACCATAAAGCAATCATATATTTTTCTAATAATGAAATAAATAATTAAATAATAATAATTTGTAACCACAATATCAATTATAAATGATTCCAAAACTATGACCCAAGATTACACTAGCCAAACACCAAATAAATGTAATCTTAAGTCTATTATATTATTGCAATTGCTGTTTATATATCATCAATAAAGTTTAGAACCAGTTTTATTTTTCATATGATAAAATCAGGTTTAATCAGTTTTAATATATAAAAAATAAACTGATTCCAACCTTTAGTTATCACATTATTTTATTGTAGTAATAAGTTAGAATTAATAATTAAATTAGTTTATTCTCATAGTATAATCTTGTGTAAAAAATTTTTTTAAAATTTATCAGATCTTATAATACACAATGACGCCCTATTTGTATATATGATATTAATATGTTTATATAATACTTATTAGATACATGACTGTAAGGTGAGATAAATAGCAATTATTTGATAAATTTTACAGTATTCAAATTTTTGTATATAAATCTGGAAGTAAGAAGTTTTTTTTGAAAAAAAAACACTTATCCTAAAAGAGCTTATTACTTCTGAATTTATATACAATACTAAACTACTAAAAAAGTCTTATTGTCATGTGACAACTAAACCCCTATAAACTATGTTCGTGAAATGTTTGATTTCAAAGACTTGCAATCTAATTGTAAATTTGTTCACAATGTCACATGTGCACATAGTGCCCATGATAATCAGGTAATAAACATTAATCAAATAGATCAATGATCTCATGCATAAATAGTTTATTAGTAATATGTATGTCATAGAAATAGTCTATTGTAGTCTGCACATAATCTTGCATTAAATATATAGTCATCAATGTATAGTTTAATAAAACCAATTTGTAGTAAAAGAAATAATATAAGGAAAATAAAAAGATAGATAAGTGGGGGAGGTTTTTTTGAAACTTGAATATTGAGAAGAAACTTTGGTTCTCACTAGTTCTTTGACCCTTAATAAATAAACAATTATCTGTGTAAGTAGATTGTGATTGGTGGCAGTATCTGGTACAATATTCCAGTTATCATATATAGTAGCCAAGCGAGTGAAGACCAATAGTAAAGACCAAGTAGTTCACAAAGTGTTGATAAACTCTGTGACACTTATTGCTATATAATAAAACTTATTAAATCATAGTAGCAATAGAATATCTGTGATTCTTGCCTTCTATATTTCCAGTTTCTAAATTTACTTTCTCTTTGAATAATGCGTATTTATTTATTAGTAGTCTGTTATGCATACTTTTCTAATCGTTCACAAAAATAGTAAGTAATTAAGTCTATAGTTACTAAATAGCTTCTGTGATTCTTGCCTGTTTTGAGCCTTTTTCTATTTTTTCAGTTTCTGAATTTACTTCCCCTTGAAATTTATTTATTAGTTAGCATCTTATGCATATCTTTCTAATCATTTACAAAAATAAAGTCTATAATTACTAAATAGAATTTATGTGATTCTTATCTGTTTTAAGCCTTCTTCTATTTTTCCAATTTCCAAATTTATTTTCTCTTGGAATAATCACATTTATTTATTAGTTAGTCTTTAATACATCTTTTCTAATCATCTATGATTTTACTAAAAAGACGAATACAGCTGTTAACCAAAATAAGAAGGTAATTAAATATGAAAATTAAAAATACAAATATTAATTAATATAAAAGTAGAAAGATTATGAAAGAGGCTAAAGATCAATCGAGAGTTAAGGAACAATTACCTAACTCTTCCCATAGATCACTAAAACCAACTTCTTTCAAACAAACAATTTAACTTTTCTCAATATTTTACTAAACTAACAACTCTTAAACCTTTAATTAAACTTCTTCCTTACAACTTTCTAATCTAAAAACAATATAAATTTATTTATATTTATTCTTCTGATATAA
>CAJVQA010004670.1:0-17233 GCA_910591915.1 Cetraspora pellucida
GACGGATACGATCGACTCCTTCCCTAATTAAGTAATATCCCACCCGAACGGCCAGGGTCCATTCGGGTCCCACAACGGATAGCAGCGATCGGTTAGAAGGGAAAAAGGGAAATATCAGTAGAATACGACTGATTAGCAGCATCAGAGATATCAGTCGTATCCGTCGCATAATGTAAATAAGATTTTTAATTATAAATAAGGGCCGAAAAGGCCCTTCGGGAAGAACAACTTCCTCTTTGCAACCAATACATAACACATTTAATACATAATCACTTATAAAAACCGCTTGTCGATAATAACAAACGGATAACTTTATTAAAATAAAATGTTTTTACGTAACCTGTCTCTCATACCAACCCGAAACATTCTGTACCAGTAGATCCAACCTTTACCAAACGAACCACTCGACAAATCTAATACGTCTCTTTCGACCCAAATTACCCTCCGACTGATTGGCGACTGACTCACCGTTTTCCGATTACAACGGAAAAATCAATTCCCAATATAATTATGTGTATCGATATTGTATTATATCTTACATCATATTATCTACAAATTTGCCTGCAAATTTTTGAAAAACGCACTTTCTTAGACAAATCATGTGTAATTATAAAGGTATACAATGTCATAAGCAAACAAAATCACCGACTGAGGGTTTCTGCAAATATCATATTAGCAATGCATTTACCTCGTGTCCTTTGAATTCTTCGTTTACTTTCTGAGGCCTTTAGAAGCTCTTTGAATCACATCGGACTTACAACTCAACTTCGCCAAGCAAGATATAAGACATATGGGGTTAAAAACATAATATTTGACAAAGATGATTGGGTACCTGCGTGCAGGCAAATTTACTAGAGATGGCGTAAGGAATAAAAAGTTAACACAGATTCTACTCAAATAAAAGGGTAATTCTAATATTGCCTTGCAATCCAGTACTGTAATAAGAATTGAATCATTCAATTGCATTAGTGAAAGGAATTGAATGGTTGATAGATCATATGTTAATTTAGTATGATTTTATTTGCTATTTCCTCCAACTTATATACTGTATGATTTTTTTTATAGTATACAAGCATCAGCCTCATTAGTTTACGACATGCCTAAAGACATGCAATCATGAAATTACAGCAGCATGTAGTGCACAGTTTTTAAATGACATACCTCACATCACAAAAATTTTCAGTGCGCCAGAACCTAATCCTGGGTAGTTAGAATTTTTCTATCGCAACGTGTATGTGAAATTTTGCCGGCGATTTGAATAAGATACGATGCACACTGTACGAAGACAAAAACCAAATATATAAATAATCTACAAACCTTAAGCATTCGGGCAGGTTTGACACAGATAATAATTTCTATAAATGTTCATTTGTCCTTAAATATTAAGTTTATTGCCTTGAATTCGTAGTTGCAACTTGTCTAGAAAAATTAAATAAAATTCTTTATGTGTTTGGTATAATGAATGAGCTGTATTTAAATCTACCTCATACCCATTTTAAAAAAGGCGAAAATTACTTAAAAAAAGCGCATGACCAAAAAAGTCAAAACCTTGAATATTCAGTTTTGTTGTTTCAAAAAGCTATTAATGACCTCGAAATAGCCCATGAAAAATATCCAACTATTAGTAAGATCAAGGAAATCTTAACAAAGGCACGCGAAGATTATGGAGAGGTTTTAAAAGAACCAAATTCACCCGGAAGGGGTCATTTGATAAATGAAAATAAATTTTTTAAGAAAGATTATACTCCGCCCTTGAATAAAGATGATGAACCTAGCAATACTCAACAGTTGGCTTGTGAGCTACGCCGAAATGATATATCAGACGGGCAAAAGGAGAATTTACGCACATTGGCGCGAGAAATTATTGAGGAATTTGCTAAAAGAAATTCTATAGAGTCAAAATTTGTACATAAAGTAATGGTGTTATCATATTTGCCAGATGCCGAGGAAGAAATTTATAGAAATTTAGTGAATATCTTCATTACTAAAATTAAAGAATCGGTTTTTTTATATCCATCATTATTGGAAGGTTTATCTTATGTAATCAGTCAGGCAAATCCAAAACACCTAAAGCCTAATGATTTGGTTCGCATTTTAGAAATATTAAATGAGCAATTTAAAAATCTTCATAGCCAAGATAAATATCAACAGATTGAAATGACACGAACATTGGGGCAATTATTTGATGTAATGGCTGATTGTAAAGTACGGGATCTTAAATATGAAGTATTATGCAAACCATTAAATAAAACTTTTAAAAAACTAAGTAGTGATAATAATCAAGAACTAGCTTATCTCGCAGACTACGCCTGTCAAGCTTTAAGTTGTATACCAAATGATGAAAGTCCGTGGAAAGCATTTCGCAAAGTTCTTCTAGGTATAGCAAAATTGGCAGGTGCTATTAAAAACATAGATCCAGGAAAGCTACCAGATATTTTCAAGGATCTTAGTGAAGGTTTCGACAGTATTATAAATATGGCAGTAAATTTGGTTAAGGCGATTCAATCAGTCAAAGAGGGAGTTGGCGATATAAAACAGAACTTCCGTCGGAAGATCCAGCGAGAATGGTATTGGGCATTACGATTTACCGATTTATTTGTCCAAAGTTATAAATTTAAAAGCTTGGAACAGTTTATTTACAATATTCCGTGTCGACAAGATGAAAAATTTTTGTGGGGCTTATGCGAACGGCTTAAACGATTGGCAGCAGATTCCAAACTTGATACTGACTTTCGTGAAGGTGCCATTGAATTTTTAAGTAATGTTTGTCAAAATAAAGAATTTTGGGGAGTCCATCTGAAACTAGATGAATGGATCTTAGAACAAACTACCTTACTTAATAGTGTTTTATCGTTAGATAAATGTGTGCGACCCACTCAGCAGAATGACTTGAAAAAAAGTAGAGTAGAATTGTCAACTCAATTAAATGGATTAAAAGGCCAATTTTTTTCAGACTTAGATGATGAATGTGAAGAAGCCTTGGAATTGTATGTCAAACCACAGGGAACATGGAAAGTATCAATTATAAAGTCATCAGATTCTGGAAAAGAAATGGTTTCTGAAAACAGAGAAGGTGATGTAGAAGAAGTAGTTAATAGATTTTTAGAATCAAAGGATAAACTGACTTCAAACGACAAAGAAACTTTGGAGGTAGCTGCCAATGAGTTAGTCAATAGATTTTTAGATTACAAAGAAGCTTTGGAGGTAGCTGCCAATGAGTTAATCAATATATTTTTAGAATCAAAGGATAAACTGACTTTAAATAACAAAGAAACTTTGAAGGTAGCTGCTAATGAGTTAGTCAATAGATTTTTAGAATCAAAGGATAAACTGACTTCAAACGATAAAGAATCTTTGGAGGCAGCTGCCAATAGATTTTTAGAATCAAAGGATGGATTAACTTCAATTGGCAAAGAAGTTTCAAAAGCGGTTACCAATAATTTGAACAAAATTACTAATAAGCTTTTGAATGAAACTATAATAAAGACAGTTAATAGTTTTTTTGCTCTAGAAAATCAATTAACTTTAGAAGATGAAAGAGTTCTAGACAAGGCATCCAATAAATTTTTGGATTTAAAAGTTAATAAAGTTCTAGAGCTTGAGAAGACAATAACCAACAAATTTGTGTATTCCTCAAAATATAAAGAAGACCTAATAATGGCGTTGATTAATATTTTGAAGGAGAATCCAAAAATCATAGAGGATGTAGATGTAGAATTTCTGAAAATAGAAGCAAATAAATGTCTAAACTTAAATGATAAAAATGTTTTTGAAAGTGCGGTGAATAAACACCTAGCTTCTAAAGCCAGGAAAATTTTAGAAACAACTGTTAATAAAATGGTTGCCTCAAAATGTAAAAAGGTACTAATGATATTGGGTATAGGGGGTACGGGTAAATCAACTTTTGGCCGTTACCTTGCTAGTCGTCTATGGGACGAATACGACCATTTATCACCTATTCCGTTATTTATACCATTAGCGCGGCTAAAGTATGGAATGTTTAATAAAAATGAAGATTTTATTGAACTTTATCTAAAAGAATGCAAATTATCTTTGGACAAAATTGAGGATTTACGGAAAAGAAAGTTCGTATTTATCTTAGATGGCTATGATGAGATTGTTGAACGTGAACGTGAATGCTACTTTCAAAATAAATTTTGTGGATGGATAAATGCAAAAATTATTATTAGTTGTCGACCAGAGTATTTGGGTTTAGGTTACCAAAAAAGGTTCTTTCCCGTAAATAAAGAAAAAGGATTTCAGGAATTGACAATTAAAGCATTTTCAGAAAAAGAAGTAAAACAATATATTACAAAATATGTTCAAAAAGAAGGTAATTTGAGTGAAGATATATATTTACAGCAAATAAAAAAGATACCAGAAGAGTTAGTTAGCAATCCAATTCTATTAAAGATTACCTTGAATGTCTTACCACGCTTTATAGAACAAGAGAGAACAGAACAAATAAATCGTATAGCTTTATATGATGAATTTTTAAAGACATGGTTTGACCGTGCGCAAGATCGTCTGTATAGAACTGGCAAAACAGAGAAAGAAGAGGAAGCATTTAAAAACTTAAATATTAATGATTTTTCAGAATCTTGTCTACAATTTAGTAAAAATTTCGCCGTTGAAATGTTTAAAGATAATAATAATGTGGTCATAACGTATAATTCATATTATTCAAAGTGGGCAACCTTTTTAGCCGATGATGATATTAAGAATTCCTTGTTGCGCTTTAGTTTGCCATTAATCCGGCGTGAAAATCAATATTGGTTTTTTCATAAAACCTTGCGAGACCACTTGATTGCTCGAGCATTTCTAGAATCGTTAGAATCTCCATTGCACGCAACACAATCTTCACAACATGCAGCGCTTTTCAAAGAACAATCATTTGTTCTGGAGCACGGAGTTAGACAATTTTTAGTTGAACATATCTCTCAAATGGAATCCTTAAAACCAAAACTAGTGGCTTT
Organism: Cetraspora pellucida; assembly: GCA_910591915.1. Lineage (NCBI taxonomy): Eukaryota > Fungi > Glomeromycota > Glomeromycetes > Diversisporales > Gigasporaceae > Cetraspora > Cetraspora pellucida. The sequence continues at coordinate 4,977 of CAJVQA010004670.1, forward strand.
TATTGAAGCTTCTAAAAAAGATGATGGAATTCAAATTGCTTCTGCTAATGCTATTACAATTTTAACACAGGCTGATGTATTATTAAATAATTTAAATGATGCTAATATTTCGGGAGCTGATTTGAGTAATAAGATATTTAATAATTTGCAGGCGGAAAGAGCTAAATTGAATAACGTAAATTTTCAAAATGCAAAATTTAAAGATGCAAATCTCCGAAGTGCAAGCTTTCAAAATGCAAGGCTTCAAGATGCAGATCTACAAAGCTCATCTCTCCAAGGTGCAAATTTCCAAAATGCAAATCTCCAAAATGCAAATCTCCAAAGTGCAGTTCTCTCATTTGCAGATCTCAGGGATACAATTCTTCAATATACGAATTTTGAGAATGCGAAGCTTCAAAATACAAACGTCCGAGGTTTGTCTCTCCAAAATACATATTTTGAAGGTGCAGATCTCTCATTCGCAGATCTCCAGAATACGATTCTTCAAGATGTGAATTTTAGGAATGTGAAACTTCGAAATGCAAGTCTTCAAAACGCATATATTAAAGACACAGATCTCATATTTGCAGATCTTCAAAATACAGTTCTCGTAGATATTAATTTCCAAGAATTGAGTATCAAAAATGTAAATATTGATGAGGATGAGTACAAGACATTCGTTCATCACAAAAAATCAGCAGATATGGGCGATGCTATTGGAACATGCAACGTTGGTTATTGTTATCAGAATGGAATTGGTGTTGAAAAAGATGAACATAAGGCTTTTATATATTATCAAAAATCAGCTGATATGGGTGATGCTAGTGGTATATATAATGTTGGTTATTGTTATCAAAATGGGATCGGTGTTGAAAAGGATGAACAAAAGGCTTTTATATATTATCAAAAATCTGCTGAAATGGATAATACTAATGGGATATGTAGTATTGGTTATTGTTATCGCCACGGGATCAGTGTTGAAAAAGATGAACATAAGGCATTTATTTATTATTTAAAATCTGCCGATATGGGCGATGCTTGTGGAATGTGTAATGTAGGACATTGTTATCAAAATGGAATTGGAGTTGAAAAGGATGAATATATGGCATTCGCTTATTATCAAAAATCTGCAGAGATGGGTTATTCAAACGGAATGTATCAAGTTGGCTATTGCTATCGGAATGGCAAAGGAACATCTCAAGATTTCGAAAAAGCTACTGAGTGGTTACGTAAGGCAAAGGTTAATAAACGTAGAGATGAAACTAAATCTTACACCGAAAAATTTTTGTGTGAAAGCGAATATCGAGTGCCACAAATTCCATTTAAAGAAGTAGAAATTTATGGAAAAATTGGCGAAGGGGGACTTGCAAATGTTCATTTAGCACGGTGGAAATCTGACAGTTTAATACAACCCGTTGCAATTAAATCGCTTCACAAACAAAAGGAAGGCTATTCAGAGGTAAATGCTTTATATTGATGCATTTTACACTTTTAATTTACTAATTCTTATTCCATATTATAAGATAAATAAGTTCTATAGTATCGCATCTAAAAACCCTACATTTTTACAATGTCATGGTTTATTAAAAGATGATACCGGTGATTGTATTTTAGTCATGCAGTATACAAGAATGGGAGCTTTATCTGAAAATCTTTGCAATGTTGCGAAGATGGATTGGGTTAAAAAACTAAATTTATTATCTTGCATTGCATTCGACCTTCAATCAATCCACTCGCATAATGTTGTTCATTGTAATTTGCATAGTGGAAATATATTTCAGGATGATTTATATAATGCTTATATTGGAGGTTTTGGTATTGCAAGATCAATCAATGAAAGTGCAAGGTCAATCAATGAAAGTACAGGATTAGTCAATGGAAGTGATAAAAATAATTCAAAGATCTATGGTGTTATTCCTTATGTTGCACCTGAGGTTTTATCAGGTCAAAAATACACATTCGCTGCTGACATTTATGGATTTGGAGTTATCATGTCTGCGATATCAATTGGAAAAAGACCTTTTGATGGACATGATTTGAATACTGATCTTGCACTTAAAATTTGTAATGGATTACGACCAGAAATTTCATATGGAACTCCGAATTGCTATATTGAATTAGCTAAGCAATGCATGAACTCTAATCCACAAAAACGACCTTCTATTGATAATATTTTGAAAACACTTAACGAGTGGAATGCAATAATGAAAGATTCAGATGAAAATGCAAATGAAATTAAAATAGTTAAAACGTCGCCAACTATCTCACCCAAACCTTCTATTGAAACACTAAACGAATGGAATGCAATAATGAAAGATTCAGATGAAAATGCAAATGAAATTAGAAAGCAATTTTTGAAAGCAGATAAAATAGTTAAAACGTCGTCAATTATCTCACCCAAATCTTCTATTAAACCACTTAACGATTGGGATGCAATAGTGGAAGATTCAGATTATTGTTGTTAGGGCAAACTATTTTTGGTAAATGGCAAAAGTCAAAACTGGCAAAACTCTGGCAAAACGGCGAAAATCCGGCAAAACACCTGATAAAGCTAAAATTCTCGAAGAAGGTCAAGCACTGCGAGGTTCAACTCCTCTAAGCTTTGAAAGACTGAGCCACATTGGTGAATCAAAATATTTTGTGTGGTTATTAAGCACAACATGTGAATTATGTACAAATGTGCAAAAGTAATAAACAAAGCGATGCCTTTCATTGTATTTGAGTATTATTAAAAGAAAACTAGACTTCAGACTTTTGAACTAATAAATCAATTTAGCTGTGAAAGTTCAAAATCTGAAATTCTGTTTTCTTTAATTAATGCTTATCCATGTATTAATATTATTTGTATAAATAAACTTATCTGAATTTTTAAAAAATTTATTATTATATTGTTAAGATTTTTTTTAGCATTTCATTGTCAAAGCTTTAATACACATGTAAGTAATTTGTTAATATTATTACTACTTGTAATTATTTTCTGATACTTATATTAGATCAAATATATTAAATTTTAATATTATAGTTAATGTTAAAAATATCTAATGCTGAAATTAAATCTATTTTTATATAAATGATTTAAAATTTTTATGAGCATTTTTTTTTTAAGATTTGAATTGATAATTAAAGAATATATGTGAATTTTACCAGAGTTTGAATTTGAGTAATAGGTAGAGAAAATCAGAATATTTAAAAATAATTTTTTTATACAAAGAATGTGAACTTTAATACAATATAGAACAATCTGATTCAGAGCAAATAACATATAATTCTAATTTTTTATTTATTTTTTTTAAGTTAAAGTTCTTGCTTTTGAGGATGATTGGTTTTATTCAAATATTTGAACACAGATGTCTACAGGGATATTCATATATAGGAGGTTACAACTAGTCACATGTGCACTTTTGGTATCTAATTTAAGTAGTTTGCCTATATATTACTATACAAGTTCTATACTAGGTGTCATACCTGCAAGTCAATTATGGGTCTTACCTATTTAAACTCTCTGCATATTAGTCTAACTTGTATCATAATAACATCTTCTGAATTATACCAGTCAAAGTACACAAATATATTATTCTCATTTGGATGTCTAATGTTAGAGAGGTTTTGGATTTACAGTATATAGGATCAAGAAAAATGTGATAGATTGTTGTTTATAAATACAAAACATAGTGAAATGTTGTGCTATAAAAGAAGCAGAACAATTTGAAAAGACTAAGGCATGAGTACAAGGTTTTGGTTTATTATTATTATAGTTTTTATTATTATTACTATTAATATTCACTATTTCTATTTTTAGTTAACTCTTTTTTTCCAACTTAAGAAAGATAGATGCACTTATATACAAAAATGGTATCCTACCAAAAGAGATGGCAAAGGAATCTAAGATCAATTATTTTCTTACTAAACTCAATAGTTTCAGATTTATTATTATAATTAGGATATTGAATGATTTTCTATAATATAAACAACTACTCTAATCTAGCAGATCTATCTCAATAAATGGTTATAATTTCTGATTTTGTATTATTACAACATTGTTTCAATTGGGTAACTTGGCTTCCAGTTCTCAAGACACAATTGATATATGATAGTTGGCTTATTTAAAAAATGTTTTTGTTGTAAGAGGTATGGGTTAGAATGGTACTAGGTTAGAGTAACTTTGGTATTTGTTTATTTTTAATACTAGTTATAATGTTTATAAAAAAACTTTATAGGAATAGTACATGCTGTTTGTACTCAAGATTAATATCTCTCTTAAATGCTCAGATGAGCTTTTAGTTCTTTTATGTATTTGTTATCTTTAGACAAATTTTTTTAAGTATTTTGATAGCATTAGTATATAACTGAATTCATTGTGCAATAAACAGCCCAAAAAAAAATCAAAAGAAGAAAAAAAAATCAAAAAGTTTTAAAGAATTTTTTGGGTTTTCTCATCTTCTCTTTTTCTTTTTTTCATTATTATAGATCTAAATTTCTATATTACAGAATGTTTATGATTATATGTTTGTTATTACTTTATTTGCTTTTTGTTTTCTTTTTCTATTTACTACATTATGAAATATACATAGTTGTAAGCTTATAGTTTTTTTCAACTGTTGTAGAATGTTTACAGTTATAGGTTTTTCATTTATCTTATTTTATATTAGTCACTATTTGATTATATATATATATATATTTAGCAGCTATGCTAGTGTTTTATTAAGATTTTTGAAATTATTATTACAATTACATAAATATATCTAACAACTAAATCTAGTATTATCTGGCTATTCTAATAACACCTAAATGCAATTTATTATATTATTTTTAGCAGAAATAAGATGCTTATTTAACTATCTAAAGTCTATAATAAAAAGGTTTTTTTATTTATAACAAGCTTTCAAATTATCTTTTTAACTTTCTCTTCAATTCATTTTTTTTTTTTTTAAATTTTTTTTTTCTTCTTCTATTTTTTACTAACTAGTCTTTCTCTTTTTGCTTAAATTTTTCTTCTTCTTCTGTTTTTCTTTTTTTGTTTTACTTATTATTTCTCTTTTTTTTTTTTATATATTAATTTTTTTACAACATATTTTCTAGACTTGTTTGTAAAAGGTATTCCATACTATCTCTACTACTATGTTCATAAACTGTTGTCTTGCTCTTGTATACAAAAATTTTAATAATCTGTCTTATATTGCTTTTGGAATTAGGTCTTTAATTAGTGTTTTTCTTATTTCTATTTTATCTCTTATTGTTTTTCAAAAATATCATATATAATATATAAGATAAAACCTGAGTTTTTTCTTTTTCTTTTAAACCTTCCATACTGTTGTAATAGATACTTTTTGTATTCTTTTTTAAAGATTTGCTTATCCCTTACAAGATGCTAAATGTTCTTATATTTCTTTGGATTTGCTTTGATAGACTTGATATTTTGTCATTATGTATATATCTAAGTTTCTTCTGTTAAGTTCTTTTAGAGTTGGAAATTTGTTCAATATATATTTCATAAAAGCACTTCTTCTTGTACTATTTCTTCTTGTTATATAATATATTTAATTAGATAACTTCATCTTCTTCAAAAATATATCTAATCAATTATTATTTTTATTAATAATTCTATATTCTTTATTACTATTATTTTTTTTCATTCTATTCTTAGTCTGGTATTTGTTATTATTTTATATAAAAGATTTACTGATAGATCTATTCACTTATTTTTTTACTTAAGACAGTAACTATCTATTTATAGCTAACTTTTTCTAGATATATTTTCTTTTTATTTAATATTTCTTTCTTTGCAAAACTATTAGCTTTATTATTTTATTTATTTTTATAATAACTTTTATTTTAATCACTCTATCTGTATGCTTTTTGTTCTAATTACATTAATTAACTTTAATATCTAATATTGACAACTATTTTTTATTGTTTCTTTTTCTCTTATATACTTCTTGTATTTGTCAATTTTAGTTATTAAATTATTTTCTATATTATGTACCTGCCAGTGTTTTATTAGTAGCTTTTTTTTCTTCTTTTTAATTAATTTTTCTAATTGCCTATTATCTATTGCTTTATAAATTATCTATTTTTTTTTTCTATCCTTTAACTGACTTCTTTATTTAATCTTCATTATTTATATATTATATCTGCCAGTTTTAAATTATTTTTTAACTTTTTTGCTTTTATATCTATTAAATATTTTTGTTTTTATTATCTTGAACCTCTCTGTTTTTTTGTTTTAATTAATGTTTCTGATAGCTTTTAAATTACTACCATGTTATTGGTCTTTTTTTTTTATTGAATAGCTAATTTAGATATATTAGTCTTGTTTTATTTACAGTTAGAGTTTTACTAGTTCAATTATTCTAGGATTTAACTATTTGCTATTTATAATTCACTTTCTATACTTATGTTTATTTTTAACTTTTTGCTTTAACTATTGTTAGACAGACTAAATTGTTCTTTTAATATAATTTGTTTTTTAATAATTTTTATATTTTTCATAAATCTTTTGTTAAAATTACTCTTTACAACTTTATATTATTCTTAACTTTATTAGCTGCTATAATTTATTTTTTCTATTTAGTCTTGCTACTAGGCCTCCTATTTGTTTTATTATTAGTTCTTGTTACAAAATTATGCAACTGCCTAGATTCTTATATTTTATTATACAATTTTCCAATGTTCTTGGTAAGTTGTTATTTTTTTTACCAAACATATAATTGGCTAATGTATTTCATTTATCTCTTTCTCTAATATCTTCATTAATTGCAATATATAGCTTAATTTTAGTATTATTACCATATTTTTTATATATGCAATCTGGCTTATTGTTATTTTTTTATACTTAAGATCTCTTATTTTCTAACTTATTATTTCTTTTACTTTTTTTTTTACTAAAACTTCTCAAATTTTATTATTTAGTCAGATTTCTAATGAATAAGCAAACTTGTTTCTTGGCTCTTCTTTTATTTTACTTTCTTCAAAGATTATTTCTTTTTTTTTTTAACTTTATTATTTATTATTATCAGTTTTGATTAGATCTATTTATTTTTATATAATTCATTTTGAAGAACTCTTCTACTACCTTTAGTTCTTTATTACTTACAATTCATGTTGTATTATTTATATATACAATTGCTGTTTGGCATTGTCTTATAATATTGTTATAATGAATTTCTTCTTTAGTCTTTTGTTCTACTATATAGTCTAATCTTTTATTTTTCTGTATTTTTCTAATAATAAATTATAGAAAAGACATTATATTAATAGTAATATCACTTTATCTTGATCTATTTCATCTTTTGTTATTATTTTTTCTGTTAAACTGTAAAGTGTAATTATTTTAAGCTATCTTTTATAAAAAAGATTTAAGATATACTTAATTGTTATTTTGAGATTGTAACTCTTTGTAGAACTAGCTCAAAATTTTTAAACAAAACTAAGTTAAATACCTTTTCTATATTTTATAAAAGTATTTATAATTTTTTATTTTTTTCTTTTGCCTCTTTTATTATTATATTTAGAATATGTATTGGTTATTCTATCAAATTTACTAATAAGTTTGCATAGTTTGGTCCTTTAAGTATTTTTTTTTGAGTAACTCTTTCTATAGATCACTTATACCAAATTTTTGCTAAAACATTTAATTATTTCTAAGTATTTTACTAAATAAATCTTACTTTTATCCTTAAATAAAATTATTCAATATACTTTTTTGTTTCTGGCAGCCAAGTTTAAAGCTTTAATAATATCTGGTCATTAAGAAATATTACAAAAACCAACTTTAGGTTTTTGCTTATTTGCTTATAATTTTACTAATTAAATATATTCTGCTTACTATTAATATTTTGTTAAACTCATCAAAATAAATATATTGATATATATTTTATCACAAATAGACAAATACTCATTAAATTATCAAGAAAAAAGCAAAACCAAAAACTTGTCATTGCAGTTTTATTCAAAGGCAATTTAGTAAAATTTACAGGAGTGCCTTAGAAAATTCACTTTTTTTGTATCTATTAAAATTTTTTAACTAACTAATTACCTTCTTTGATCATTCTATATTTTTCAGATCTTTCTTAAACAAACTAGAAAGAACAAAATGAAAAATTTTTTTTAGAAAACCATTATAATTATTTTTAGTATATTTAAACTTAGACATTATTACAGTTTGCATAAGGCTACATAAGTTATAATAACTATACCAAACCTAATAATATATTTAAAAAACATATTTTACTCTTGTAATATTTAATATTTCTAATTTTTTTTTAAAAAAAAAGATATTACAACATATCTACTCTTGTTACATCTAAATCAAACTTTATTAATCTTAACTACTTTTATGAAAATTTTTTAAAAAGTTTTGGTATTGGAGTTTATGAAGAGGCTTCATTAACCTCTCATCCAATCCCTATTGGCAAACAACTAAACAATTGTTTTAATATCGAATTTAAAGGCAATACTAAATGTTGTTACTATATTAAAGCTTCTACAACTAGTGGTATTGTTACTTGTATTTGTGACAAGTTTCATACTAATTTTCTTTCACAAAAAAACCTAATATATAAACAAAAAAATTTGGACAACCTACTAAAAAATCAAGAACAAAAAACAAATATTACTAACTTTATTAAATTTATACCACCATCTTCAAGTTTATTATTTTTACTATCTATATACCAATATATCTGCATTATTTGCAACCAATCTATTACCTGTAAACTAACTAATAATTAGCATTATTTAGCAGTTGATGCTATATTCTTTAATAACAAGCCTTATCACAAATCTTGTATTGAAAACCAACTTAACTCTCAACAACTCTTCTCTAAAAGCTTCAAACACATTCTTCTTACTAAAAATACACAACAAGACTCTTCAAAAAAAGGCATACTATTTGTTAACAAACTCAGACAAATACTTACTAAACATCAACAATCTAATCCACTTACTTTTTAACTTAATCTTCTAATATCATTAGACAATAATCAAATCAATAATGATATAAATATGGATATTAATAATATTATATCTATAAACAACAAATAATAGTAACAACAACAATAACAGTAATAACAACAAAAATAACAACAATCTTAACAAAATCAATTACTATTTCCTAATATTAAAATTAAAGCAAACCTAATATTTGACTGATTAACCAACTTTTCAGTTATAACTAAAATAAAAAATAATACAAAACTGCAAATCTAACTTTCTTGTGAATTATTTAATTTCCTTAAACAACACCTTTTTAACTTTTATTTAGGAAAAAAAATTAAGTCAGCTATTGAAAACAAAAAAGTTTTACTGCCCACTTTTATCATATTATTTGCTAAATGACTGAAATTAACCTAAATTTCTTTCAAATATTATCTTCAAAACCAATTCAGATATTGATCATGAAGTTACATTTTCTTTTGATATTCTGAAAGGAAATCTTAAAAAACTCATTTACAAATTTAGTACTATCCTATTTATCAAACTTAACTACCTTGAAATTTTTGCATCCTTTATTACTGTTCCTCCATATAAAACTCAAAACTGATTACAATTTTGTATTAATTTTATTAGACTGCATTTCTATTTATCTAATGATTATCAATCTATTAAATATACTAAATTTGCTAATAATATTAAACTTGAACCTAAAAGATTTACTATTAGTTCATCTGTAATAACAACTGACAAAGAAGAATAATATCTAAATATTAAAATAGACAACTGATTTAACATCCACCTTCTTTTTAATATTTCTAAAACTCTTTTTTTAAAAAATACAACATATGTACAGAATGGAACTCTTTCTGCAAATCCCTTATACAAATCTTAACTAAAAAGTCATCTGTACAAAAACATTTATAACTATTTATTTTATTAAATTAACTTACTTTTGGCTCTTAAGTAAACTTGTTCAGTACTAAATTTTTATATTTATTCTAAAAGTTTTAAATCTTTAGGATTTAAACTCATAGTAAAAAACGTACTGATGGTCTTTGACTTTTAGAATTTACAAATTCAATTATTATACAAAACCTACTGTTACAACCTACTCTATACTCTTAAATAAAAGTGTAGAGTATACTTTTCTGGTCAAAACAAGCTCTAAACGAAAATTTTTGACCAAATATTAACTAAATTACAGTCAAATTTAATTTTTACTCTCTTGTAAAAATTCTTTTCTAAATTTTTGCCCTTACCTTGGTCTGCTCATCCTTACACGTTTTTCGTGTAACATCAGATCATTTCTTAATTTATATTTAATTAAATTTACACTAAATTCACCAATATATCCTTAAATAGAATCTCATTTAACACACAATCTATTCTTTTCCATATTTGGATTTAATTAATTTTACACAAAAATTGTACTTTGTACTAATACTATACTACACTGGTGACTATATTTAGTCACATCTACTATTTTAGTTTTTTATAAATTAAAATTTTGTAATACCTTATTACAAAAATTACACAAATCTATATTAAGCTATAACTATACTTAAACCCCTGTATTTGCCTACTACTCTTACATAACTATATACTTACAACCTTTTATTTAATAAAATATTTCAAAATGTCTATTCTTACAACAACTGAATCAGACTCCTATGATATGGATTATTACTACTCTAAATATAGAGCCCATCATGGACCTGGTATGAATGAGGAAACTTCCAAATCACTCCGTGTTCTTCCACCAGATGTTAACCCTAATCAATGTGAAAGTCTTAAGAAAAAACAGCATTATTTCAAAGTTCCTATTCAACTGACTATTGGTATATACTTATGTGGTCAATTTCATATAAATTTTACTTCTCGCTATTACAAAATTACTCAACCTACTACTCTTGGTCTTTCTAATATGCAAACCTCTCCAATTATCTCTACTAAATGCTTTAAAAAAATTAGTGATACTCTACTTATATCTTCAATTGTTAAACAACTTATAACCCAACTTCCTAATTCCACTATTCTTTTTCTTTCATTCAATACCGACCCTATACCAACTGCTATTATTCCTCAGTTTCAACATATTTATACATGTGTTTTATGCAATATCAAAAATCTTCCTTGTGTTCTTTTTCAAGAAAACATACATTCACCAGATTATATCACAGCAATTATTTTTAGAACTCGACTTATTCATCATAGTTGTATTCACAGAATCATTGATATCAAATTATGTCATCTTCTTCAAACTAAACCTTTAACTCAAAAACAAAAGAAAATAACTCATATATCCAAATTTATTTTATTTAATAAAACTGAAAAATTGGAATTCTTCAAAGTAATTTTATCTAAATTTTCTAAAAAGAATACCAAGTCTCAACAACAAAAATGTGATACTTCTCAAGATCTTGACTGGTTTAAATTATTTCCAGTCAAAAAAGAAATGAAACCCAACTCAAAACTTAATACCCCACTTTTTCAACAATTATTTGAGTTTCTTAAACCCAATTTAATTCAATTCGCACCTGGTAAAACTATTCCTTCTGAAAACCCAGATATTAAATCTACTTTTAAATACTCTTTCAATTACTTATTAAAAAATATGACAGAATGAAAACCCAAATTCTTAATGGACTTAGTTCATAAAACTAATCCATTAATTGATACTCATATTCCAATTTCTACAGGAATCTTAATCAATACTCTAAAACTTATTTTCTCTAAATTTCTTACTATACTCTTTACAAAACTCAATTATAAAAAATTTTCCAATCTCATTATACTATCCCACCATATACATTTCAAAATCGACTTCAAGTTGCTATTAATCTTGCATGTCTACATCTCTTTCTTAACTCTACTTATAAAACAATTCATGCAAAAAAATTTGTAGAAGATCTAAATCTTCAACAACTTCATCTTACTTTATATTATAACATTAGTTATAACTTAATTAACAAAATCCTTTTCAAATACAAAATGATGAAAAATTAAATATTAATATTTCTTTCAATATCAATACTGAAAAATTTAAAAATACTTTCCAAATACCTTCTCTTAAACCATACAAAGCAATTCTTGAAAACTGATTTGATAAATTCTTTAAAATTTATAAATGTCACTCTCCAAACATCATCAAAACCAAAGTTCTTAACTTTCTCAAATATCAAACAGCAACCAAATATGCTGAAGAGTATAAAAAGTTACTACTCCAATCTTTCATTATTGAATCTATTATATCTCTTCAAGAGCATACTCTATTAGTTAGAAAACTTGCTCTTTTTCATGTTTATACTTGCAAAAACTCTGATGAACATAAATGCATAGTCTTT
>CAJVQA010004671.1:0-17232 GCA_910591915.1 Cetraspora pellucida
AAGATAAACCCCCCAGAGCCTTCTGTACCCATTTTTATAGCTAACCTAGGTATCGCTATGGCAGAACCAACACTTGCGATCAGGACTGACCATTAAACCGCTATGCCCTTGTAGAGTTCACACAAACCCCAGCATCTACTTTACAGCATATCCAAAATACTTTAGTATACTCCTGCCGGTTCACCAAACTCCCAATCCAGATAGCCCAATAGGACTTATGACCAGTCTATTATTATATCAGATCAGCCCGATATCCTTTTCCTTTGGCTCGATCCGGCGGCCTGGTTGGTAGTACTCTCCACCTAGAGGTTTTTGCACGTCCGGCTACTTCAACCTTGGTATCTGTTTCATAAGACTAGCCTTTACAGTAGGGCCATCAAAGATCTGGCTATCTCTCTACTCAGGTCTTCCCAAATGGACTTCTTGTTACCCAATTTCAATGGATTTACACAACTACAAGGACTTATCTAGTGTTTGCACCATTTATTGCTGGTTTGCATTTCTTTGTATAACTACAACCTTGTCCCAAAGGACAATGTCATGTGACCTGTTACATGAATGCCCTATGACCTGCAGTCATGCTGGTGTGATCGCCATTACAGGTATCCTAACCCAATTATTAGTAACAGTTGCTGTAATATGAATATTACATAGGTAATTATCCAAATTTTCGCCATCGATGGGATTTGAACACCCAACCTACCACTTGGGGGGTTGACAGCCTGACCACTTCACTAGATCACCACACCCCAAGTTAAGAAGTATTACCAATTAGGCTACTGAAATTAAACTAAAAAAAAAATTATTAGTTTAGCTTAATATACCAAAAACAGATTATAGTTCTTCTAGACTATTTTAATTAGAAGTCTAAAAGCAAAACAAAAGTATATTAAAAGTACTAAAGATATGCTATAAAGTTAGTATTAAAGTTTAGGTAAACTCTACAAAAACTAGTCTTGTTAATATTCTGTAAAGTAAATAGATAGTTAACAAGAGAGTATCTTAGTCTTTAAAATTAGGTAACATGTTCTGAAATAGGTAATAGTCTAACAAATATACAAAAGAAAAGATTACATGTTGGGTTAGATGGCACTTAGTTGTATAGAAACTAGGTGTTACTCATCTGAGTGTAATATAAGGATCAGAGTATTTAAATAGATAATCTCTTAGTAGATTACAGATATAGCAACTAGTATAGAATCCTTAAGCAGTCTACTTAAATAAGTAACTAAAAGTTATATATATGACTAGTTGCATACTTATCTTGTACAAGTTAAATGTAATGCATTGACTAAAAATATAAATAAAGACAGTAGTTACTAAAAACATCAGCCTTAGCAAAACCAAAAAAAAAAATTGTTAAAAACTAGTAAATTATATATTTATAAAAATCTAATTTTTTACTTAATCTTAATTATTTTAAAAAGTACTGCATAAAATATTATAATCTTTTTTTTTATTTAAAAGTTCTAGATTTAATAAATTTATGATATAATTTTAGTTTGATATCTTTTTTAATTAACTTGTTATAATTTTTTAAAAAGTGTTTATTTACACTTATATGATAAGCTACTGTATAATTAATAAAAGATAATTAATTAAGAATAGAATATAAGTTTTACTAGTAGATAATATAAAGTTTTATTTATATTATGAATTTATTCAATTAAATTATATAATCTGATTGGCTAATTATTACAGATATATCAATATAACTTAGCCAATAAGGGTTGGTGACTTAGTGAAGTGAATAAGTTGTCATATTCCCAAGTAGTAGGTTGTGAGTTCAAAACCCACTAATGGTGAAATTTGTATAATCACCTATGTAATATATAGATGATATTACAGTAACAGCATTCTGCTGATCAGTTAAGATAGAATATCTGTAACTATGATTGCACTAGCATGACTGGCAGGTCTGGGGCATCTGTGTAACCTGTTACAGAGAGGAATGCAAACTGGTACTGAGCAGTGCAAACCTAAAATAAGTTCTTGGGCCATGTAAATCTGTAGAACTAGAAAGCCAGAGCCTACTTGAAAATTCTGAGTAAAGAGATAACATGGATCTTTGACAATACTATTATAAAGCCTAGACCTAGAAAATGGATACCAATATGAAGAATTCGAGTAGGCAAAAACCTCAGATGAGGGGTATCATCAACCAGACTGCCAAATTTTGGACCAGAGAAAAAAGATATTAGGCTGGCCTCAATATACCAAGGACAGGTCACAGTCCTTCTAGGCTATCTAAATTAGAAGTCTGGATTCAAAGCAGAGGTATACTAAAAGTACTAGGGATATGCTATAAAGTTAGTACTAGGGTCTGGGTGAACTCTGTAAGAGTAGCCTGTGTTAGTGTTCTAAAAGTAAGTAGATAGTTAACAATGAGGAGCCTCCTGCATCTTACTGGCAGGTGACGTACTTTGAAATGTATAACAGCCTAGAAATCAGTATAAAAAGGATAGGTACCATATTGCTCAAATGGTATACCAGGTAGGTATAGATGAGGGTTAGTTAGAGATTCTAATATGACAGAGCAAATAATCAGAAGGTTTAAATGAATAATCTTCTAGTAGGTTATATGTACAGCATCTAGTGTAAAACCTTAGAGCAGACTACTTAAATAGGCAACCAAAAGTTGCATGCGTGACTAGCTCTACTCTCATCTCTGTAAAAATAGTTGTAATAGCTAACCCAATATAAAGTCATTAAAGTATTGCCACAAGTATGACTTTAGAAAGAAAAAAAAAAAAAAAAAACTTAGCTAATAGATTCTATTATGAATTTAGCATAACTATTATAGACCTAACATGATTACCAAGATCAGTTATATACAGAGTTTTAATAATTAATATAACAATTTCTTTATTATTAATATATAAATAATCTGAACAAAATTTCTTTTTTTTATATTTAAATATTAAAGAAAATTTTTTTGCTATATATTAAAAATCAACTAATTTATCTAAAACCAATATTAATAAAAAGATTTGTATTAAATGATTAAAAAAAAGCATATATTTAGAAAGTACAAAACATGATGATTTTTTAAAAAAGTAGAATATTTTAATACACATATTATCAAAAATATAGAAAAACATTAATAAATAATAAGCAATGCATTTTCTTTGTTTTTATTTTTTAATAAGCAATTTTTTTTATTGATTCTCTTGGAAAATAAATGTTTATTTTTCAAAAATATATTTATTTATTATTCATTAATTAAAATTCTAATAGTTTGGGTTCAATAAAATTTGAATTATTTTCTTATTATAGAAGCTAAACAAACTAAATAAGAGATAATATATACATTAATACCAATTAATTATTTGAATATGAATTTAACTATTTCTGAATATAATAATATAGCTGAAGTGGATGAGACAAATTCTAAAACTAAAAATTGCAAAAATTTATAAAAAAGACCTTTATAATGTATAATATATAGTATAATAATTGTACTTTGTTTATATAGAGGTTATTGGACATACACATAATCTTGAAAAGTCTTTTGATTATAGTAAAAAAAAATTTTAAAAAATAATAAATGATAGAAGCATGCGAAAAGACTTCCAAAGACATAGAATAGAAGAAATAAAGTACATTTTACTGCCTTAAATAAAGAATTATGTTGAACGCTTTTTTCATACCAGGAAATCAAAGTTGTTTAAAGTATTTCTGTAACAATAAATATTTTCAATTATATTAATTAGATACGTAGAATATTATTAACTTGAAATTTTGCTTTTTTTTGATAAAATTCAGAATTTTTTAAAATCGTTAATCAAAATTTTAAATACAGATTACATAACTGATCTTGGTGGTCATGCTAGGAGTCCACCAGGGCGACCACGAAAATTACGGGTTATGTGATGATCAACAACAAATTAACCAATGATAAATCATAATTTGTTGTAACGTAACACAATCAAGAAATTCAAAACAAACGTTCACTTGCCAAAAATCTCCTTTATCTCACGAACTTGCATAAGAAACCGGTCTTTATGCTCTAATAAAAAATTCCTTAAGCAATTTTACTATGAAAATCTTGCTCTAACCCTAACTCTAACATTAACTTTGACGTTAATCCTAATTTTACTGAATATTAAGTTATTTTGTAGATCATCACATGACCCGTAAAACGGGGCGGATTCTCTGGTTGTCTAATTTCCTTTTTTGGATTCACAAATAAGTGAACGCGTTAATCCCCTCTTTGCTTTTTCGCCCTTGGCTATTTGCCCAAATAATTACATTTAATACAATTCTTTGTATATTAACATCATGACAAGTAACAATATAGAACCTTATCCTGGTTATTCAGGTAAATTGTAAGATTATTAAGTAATAAAAGAATCCTTTTTAATTAATTTTTGAATATATTAGATATTATACATTACTTAAAAAATAGCACAACATGGTCATATGCTGAATTTTTGGCTACTCAACGAAATAAGATACTTATGTTGCCGCCTTTTTTGAATGAATGGTTTCATCTTGATGGACGTTGGGTTAATCGATTTCTTGTTGAAGCAAGAAATTTGGATCCAGATAATTTTAACAATATAGTAAATAAAGTTATGTATTTTATACATTTTTATTATATTTTTTTAGGGAGCTCCTGTCTGCTCTATCATGATTGGAGTATTTGGCCAATCCCCAACCCGAGTGATGACTAGTAGCACTTCTATTTTGCTAAATCATAAATAGAAGCATTGGGCTGTTCCTCAGCTACTACATTGCGATTGTTTATATTTTGAGTTTTTATTTTTAATAAATACAGTATACTGTATTTATAGTTTTATATTGTATTTTTAATAGGTAAGATCTGAACGTGCAAATAAAACCTTTCAGATTTATTGGGAAGGAATTATTTATGAACGGAAAGAGGTATTATAAATTTTATTTTATAAATAAATTTGCATTGTTTATATTATTATAAATAACATATTTCTTTATAAAACAGATGCAAACAAATAGAATACATCTTTCGACAAGCATGGATTTTTTAGGTATTGCTTGCAATCAAAATTTTCAACAAATAACCTCTAGAGGTTATTTAAAAACTTTTCCTGAAACAAGTGAATCCGGAGCAACCTCATTACAAAATAAGTAAGTTATATTACCGTATTTTTGCATAATAACGCACAGAGGTGTAATTTTAAATTTTGGTCTAAATTAAGCTTAATTCAGGCCAAAACTCGAGATAACACTCATGGGCATTATTACGCAAAAATACAGTAGCATTAAATTTATTTATTTTTATATTTGATTAACATCAGATCAAAATAACGATGAAGAGGTAAAGTAATATTGAAAGAATTTTAGTTGTTATTTATAGTAGTTCGATTGATATTATATTTTTGCTAATGTATTATATTTAGATTTCTAGTTTTTACAAACAAATATTTGATTTTGAAAGTAGAGATCATAATAAGAACTCTTTTGATGATTTTATCAAAGTTAATGAAGAATATGAGGATGATGAGTATTATGATAATGCGGAAGAAGAAGAAAACCTTAAAGATGAGAATAAAATGACTATAGATGATAAAAAACGGTTTCAAAAAATTTTTCAAGAAATACCACCAGAATCAAAACTTGTTTTAAGTTCAAAAACAATTGTCGAAGATGTTTTATATAAATACGCTAAAGATCTGGATTATGAGAAGTAATTTTATTTTTAATTTAACTAATTTTATGTTTTTTATTTTAATGTACTAAATAAATTATAGTCATGTACATTCTTATATTATATGTGATCATGACGAAAAAGTAAAAGCACTGTTCAGTGAAGATGATTGGACAGAACTTACTAAAAAACCTTTATTACCATCTGTCGAATATGAAGTTGGAAAAGAACTGGCTAAATATATGAAGGAAAATCTTATAGAACTTCGCCAAGAAGTTATGTGTAATTTTCTAAAAGAAGGTGAAGTTTACGATCCAAAAGAGCATTATATAAAAGAATGGATTCAACTTACTTTAAGACATTTATGCAACCTTTATGAAAATCTTTCTTTCCCTTTGTGCCGAGAACAATATGAAGACTGGTTTACAGTTAATCTATTTGGAATTTGTTTTGATTTTTTGATGAGACATCCAAGAATGTCAACAGATATAAAAAGGACAGATGCTCTATCGACTGCCTCAGCAAATAGAAAAAATCGTGCTAGACAATTTAAACAAAGAAAATTGACCGGTAGAAAAATTGATGGAATTATTCATCATCCAACTTACAATTTAGAGTTAGCTGCAATAGAAGCCGCAAAGTCTTTTGTTAACTATGGTGATAAGAAATATCTTACAGAATATTTTAAAATGCCTAAGACTTTGAAAGATATTTTGGTTGATATGATTAGAACAAGACAATGCGCTAATGAAAAAGTGAATCAACTGGTAGCTATTGGCATTCTACATTTTCGGTATAACATTCAGTTTGCACGATTGTGGAAAGCTGGAGGATCTGTATGTATCTTTTCTAGAGATGATGTTTACAGTATCTCAGACCATTTTTCTCGAGCAGGCATTTTGGATTTTCTTAAATTTTTAAAAGCAATTGTGCGAAGCCAGGTAAAATTTATAAATAGATTCGTTTCATTGCTTTTATATAAATTACAAATGCAATCTTTTTAGATTACAATCGAAAACAATTTAAAAATACTTGGACTAATTGAACCGAAGACTTCAGAAAAAGAGGATTTTGAGGAAAAGGATCTTATCTCGGAAATATTGAATGATGGTCAGGATGTTCGGCGAACAACTCTCAAAGATATCATTAAAGCGGATTGCTTTCCAACACCAAATAAAAGAAAAAGCGAATCAATTAAAACAAAAAACGGATCAAGTAAAACAAAAAGGATGGAAAATAAAAGGAGAATAACATAATTTTAGAATATAATTATAGTTAGGAAAGGACTTAACGTCGATAGGTATAGTGAAATTATGCAGATAACCAATACATTTTAATTAATGTCTCTAAAATTAACTGGCATGGTCCCACATTCAACGGAAATATGTACTAATTAAAGATGTGCTTCATGTGAGATGACAGATAAACTTAATATATTTTATGTCATGTACTACGCACTGAATCTTCTCTAGTGTTTCCACGAATTTTTCACTTTCATGTGATTTTACAGGTCAAGCACAGTATCTTCTGATACTACTTTGTACGCTTCTGTTTATTTGTTGAGGTAAAAGCTCCAGTTCTTGATGGTCAATATCTAACACTACTGATATTTTGCTATTACAAAATGTGAAATAGAGATGTACTTGATCGAAAGACCAGCTAAAGAAATTTTCGTATATAACAGAAGAACAGCGTATGGTGATTATAACGTTCTACAAATTATTCAACGATGTCTAGAATAAAGATACACTAATTGATTCTTTCACAAAGAATATATCACTGAAATTGAAAGCAAAATCAGAAGAGTTTAAGAATGTGAATTTTTGTCAAAAATATATTCTAAAGATAACCTATATTGGCTGGGGTCAAAGAATTTGCTCCTGACTACAGTACGATATAGTTTACAGGCACAATAAATTACTAATGATCATGATAACGATAGTGATTGGTTGTTATACTGCGACAAATACATCATTATCTATTACATCGTTAATGCTAAGGATTACAAATTAACCCGTGACAAACACAAAGGTTTTTATTCATGAACTAAACTTTAAGTTTAGGTTTTTATTTTATAACTATAAAAATTTATTGAAATGGTTGAATTCAGAACTCTCTAGTGCATTAAAAGACGCATTATTCTTTGACCCAGATGACCTTATGTAAAGAGTTTATAATTGAATGTTGGATATAATATTACGAGTGGTAAATTTTCAAAGCTTCATATCAATTTTGATTTTACTGGATTTACAGATTTGTATTGGATATAATTCGTTCAAACTAAGTAGAGGTGATTATTCTAATATCTATTGTCCCTTTCTTGATACTATAGTTAAAAAGCTTATTTTACATGTCAAGGCATTAAGATATATAGATACTTATATCCAACAATCAAAAATAAGCCCATTGTGAAGTTGATATAGAACCGGATTTTGGATAATTAGTAGAAGTTCCATTAAATTTTCAGCATTAATGTTTCGCGACCCTATGGTTATATAGTAAAACATGTAAAATGTATCTCATTTATGATAAATTATTTTCTAATATCGTTCTACCTAATTTCCCTAATTTCTTGATTGTTAGTTTTTAAGACTAATGACTAAATCTATTCAATTAATTAACTTAGTACGACCAATGTTATCGAATCTAAATTTTTGACAATTTATTTAATGCTAAAAATACTTTTGTTAAAAATCAGTGCACTTCAGTCACTACTTATTTCAATAAAGAAAATAATAAACTATTCTATTATATAATCTGATCATGTACACATGGGATTATTCAGTTGCTAGTGCTGGAGTTTGAAACCGGCTTTATTTTTAAGATATCAAACCCGGGTTTAATCGGTTTATAGCAGAGAAAAATAAAGCTGGTTCCAAACTCTTCAATCAAATATTCTTTTGGCTTTTTGGTGAAGCAATTTTTAGTAATTTTACGTATGTTCACGAAAATTAATCATAAAACAATATGATTTCACACCCACATGCGAATGTGTTTAATAAATTTATTGCCAAAATGAGCTAATTGAGAATTAATAAATGTGAATAATAAATTACATGACTGATTATGCAGTGGAAGGTGCATTAACGTTGGAATTTTAGACGACCATATATAGTATTGTAAGAAGTGTCTAAATAAAGCTTTACAAATACTGATGTAAAGAATCACATAACCCAAACCTACATGGAACTTTGGCCTTCTCATTGAGTTAAAGATAAAGACGCATGCATTTTGAAGACAAGGATACGTGAAAGTTCGTAATTTATTATAGGGGACGTAAATCGAAAGGCCTGATTTACACTATTGTTTTTTTTCTTTGTCAAGAAATGGTAAGAAAGGTTACATAATATTTGACATATTACTCCTTAGTATGTAAAAAATTAATGCAAAAGACTATAATTGCTATTTAAAAAATATTAATACTGATTGTATTAATAAACATTAATAAACGAAAATTTATGATATATATTATTAATAGATGTGTACAATACGGATAATAAGTGACAATATGAATATGGGAAGAAATAAAATGAAGTATATCTACTGTGAACAAATAAAGAACGATATGGGAGTCCTTAATAATACAATAAAATATGATTTGTAAGAGCATTAATTTAAAAGCTCGTCAATTGGAACAATAAAATGTCCTTTTTCCGAATAACCAACTAGATAATTAAAGATTCGTAAGAGAGTGAGAATTTAATTTAGTTGGTAAAAAAAATAAAAAGAATTTTTTAAAGTAAAAACATACAATAATTAGTTTACATGATGATGCAACAACAACTTTGCGGAGCGTCATCCTTTTCCGAGATGGATTTGTTTTTCGAAAACACACTACATAAAGCTCTCTTCCTTTTCTTTGGAGCAGGAGGAGGCAATGGCACCTTCTCATTTAATATTTCGTCCGCCTCAGTATGTTGCTCTTCTTCTTCTTCTTCACCTTCTTCATATTCTTCATCTTCAAACCCATCTTCTCTCCTTCTTTTTCTGTCCGTAGCTATATTAGCAGGTACTTTTAAAATTCTCTTTTTTACTTTCTTATTTTTGCTTTTAAACGTTATAACGGCACTAAACTTCATTGGGGGATTCTCAAACTTTGAACAAATGTATTTCATGGAATACGCCGTCGGGGCAGGCTTAGCATCATTAGGGACAACTTTTGAAGCTCGAGATTTCGGAGACATGTCAACGTGAGCTATTGTGTTTGCTTCAGTGCTGCAGAATAAAGTGATTTCCCACTCATGACCACCTTCGGGAGGAACTGAATGAGTTGATTTTAGATACATTTTTGATAAACTATGCTAATCTGTAAGTATACTTAGAAAGAATATGATGAATATATATATAGATATATAAATAAGTTATATATTATATATAGATTATATCGTATCGAATGCCGATCTACAGCTAGTTAATAAGTCTCGTTTTAACTAAACTCTGGTATAAGCTTATAGAAAGCTTTAATTATTTTTTTTTCAGCACTGGACTGGCACGGCCAGAAAAAAAATTATCTTTTTTTTTGGTTACAGGAATATTTTAAAGAATAGAAAGGACATTAACAAAAGGACATTTATTTTGGAGAACTAAGGTATGGGAAGAAACAGGTGACAAGCTACGGATCAAGGTTTAAAACTCTAATGTATTTTTGTGGACGTCGAGATGTAAATATTTATATGTCTTTTTTTGGGTGATACTAATTTTGGCATGATGACAGCGATCGCAAAAACAGAATAAATAATAAAATTAATTTAGTAACCTTTGAAAGCACTGTATAGTCATTTTATGTCATTTTCGTGCAACTGGTCCCATATAAATAGGTAAAAATTTGGTATAAAATTTTTTTTAAGGACTTTAAGGCCTATTTTGGTATGAGTCAAACTAACACTGAAACTGTAACCAATCTCTTCACCCGGTGTCATTTAAGTCTTTGTTACAATATTATAATGAAGGATAATGGAAATTGAATGTAAATAGACTAATATCAATATTGAAACAAACAAACTCAACCCTGATAACGTTTTTTAAAACAATGCCGATTTATGCATTATTGACGAAACTTGTTATATTTTAATTTAAAAGGAACTTGTTTCGGACACCTATTTCACACGATCGTCCTTTGTTTACCATGAAACTGCCATGCATTTTTAATGTTAAGTATATATTACCTACATTATTATCATTATCACACCAGAATCTTTAAGTAACAAATTCCCCATTAAAATTATACTATCATATAAGACCTATAAATCATATTTTAACTTGTATCTTCGCTGGAGCTATACTTTACATCTTTTTTTATTTTATTTTTTTTTATCAGTTATATGGTTATAGCGAATCGGAAATATAGAAGCATATCGGATATACAGTATATACATGTGCAACATCTAAATATCGTAATAAACAATTAAAAAACCAAAAATTTAAGCATGAAGTGCACGAGCGATTTTTTCATTGGTATTAAGGATTATGTAAGCTTGCCTACATACAGTGCATATAATAATATATACCAATTAAAAGACATACATAACCCGGCAGCAATGCAATTTATCGTTATGGTTGTGGTGCGAATAAATTATGATGTTGTTCTGTTTACCCAAACTTGGTTCGTTTCTTTTCAAAACTAAACCAGTAAAGTAAGAATTTTTTGAACTGCATGATTTGATTATAACATTTGTACTTAAATCGAGTTCGAAATCAATACGTATTAACTTTATAACTGACTAATATTGCATCAAATACTGTAAGTTTAAATTTGCAATTATAACGTTCTTAATTGCTTTGCCTTACTAATACAGGTCACCCTCGTCAATATCAACCCGTTAATATCAACCTAAGCCACATGGAAAATATTTATAAATTTTTCTATATCAAAATTCCCTCACATATGTCAACTTTAATATGATTTCTCATTAATATCACTATCAACATGATTTAAAACCAATTCAAATAGGTTGATATTAACGAAGGTAACCTGTAATTACTTTATTATTATTACAGTATCATCATTTGCATTATTTGATAGTGACAGAAAATGATAATATCTTAACATGCATTAAAATTCAAAACAGTTACGTATCGAATTAATAAATCAATTCTCAAAGGTTTATCCTATAGATACGATCATCTGGATACCTAAATGAAAAGTCGAGCTTTATATTGCGAATAAGATATTAAAAATGAATTAATATAAATGTGAATTAAACTAACGTGATCAGGCAGTGTACTACTAGTGAGTTTACATAAGCATGGTTCAAGACCCAGTTTTATGTGCATATGTGCTTTAGAACAATGTTTGGGAGAGTTTAAAGCACATACTAAACCGATCAAAGCAGAATAACATCTATTGAATAAATCTTGTAATTTATTGAAGTGAATCCATTAAACATAATTTCGTTCTCGCGAAATAATGCACATCTGTGCGCGTTATTTCTAACTCTTGTGTGTTGATTGATTATTTTGAATACCCTATAAGCGATATTTCGAAATAAAAGGTCAACTACCAAGTCTAAAATACAGTATTATTATTAAATTTACCAATATGTTATATATTATGTGCATTAGTTTGAGCATTATTTCAAAATCATACATATTATCCCTTTATTTCACACTTTTATTATTTTCAAAAGCAAGCGATTAGCGTTAAAAAATTCTATTCAGTATTTTGTCTGCGGTCAAGATCCAAATTTTTTTTGTTCAGTTACGACGTTCTGCACATTTAGTTGGAGTATTAAATGTACTATGAAAATCAAATATATAGTGTCATACCATCGAATGAGAGAGCTTCCGACAATCATGCCGAGTTTAACCCCGATTGTTGACGCGGGAATCTGATGAAAAATTAGGGATTGTATTAGTAGGCATTTATTATATAAAAGGACATATGTTTATGTATTCTTTATTTAGGGACGATTTCAGAAAGCGTATATTAAGTGATGAACTAAAGGCGAGAGCAACCCTTTAAATATATTCTAATTCCTCATGATATCAGCGCTAAGATTTTAGCGTTACGCATCAACGTTGAGATCTGAGCGTTTATGCTGTAGATTGAGCGTGATTGCATGCATTAACGTTAAGTCTAATACTATAAAGGTAAGATTAGTGATACAAAGATGGAAAGTGTATGACATCTTATGGATATGAGATGAGGTTCATATCCGATAGTCGAATACTTAGATTTCGTGTACAACCGCGAAGATCTATAGTAAAACACCGGAATTGTGAACGAAAATTAAGATGTAAATCGCGGTTAAAGGGTGCAAAGCTAGCAAATTGATAGTAGGAATTTCCAGAAGTCAACATAGTTTTTCTATAGGGTTAGCTTACAATGAAAGTTTTTTATGCCGAGTAAACTTTTCTTGAGTTTCTAACAAAGATTATAGATCAAGTTATTCCGGTTCTAAAAGTGGTAGTATTGTTCAAATTGGTTTGGTAGATCGCATGTTATTGGCATTTTCTTCTTTATAACTATATGGGCTTGCATTAATAAATTAGGCAGATTGATATTTTTTTAAAAAAATCAATACCTTAACTTTTATAGCTCATACTTTGATGAATTTGAAGCTAATTTAATTACTTAATATTCAAAAGAAAGCTTAGGATCCGAGATTTCTTTTGACTATTAAATAATTAAACTAACATTAAAATTTATAGGAATATGAGCTATGAAAGTTAAGGTATTGAATTTTTTTAAAAATGTCAATCTGCCTGATTTCTATTTACAGCAACCATATGACTTTTAGATGTTGCCAAAAACCATTCTAGTATCCTTCTAAATAAAAGTTATGTAATCGAGCTTAAATTTTCTTTGACTAATGTCTCTTTATTATATATTTGCAAATTATATTAAAAATTTTACTTATATTACAATTTAAGCATTAACTTTGAATAAGTTGGTCATATATATATTATGAATTTTTTTTACAAAGAAATAAATTTACATAATTTAATAATTTATTGGTTACTTTGACAAATTACTTATTTTTTACATGTGCTAGGAAAAAAAATTATACAAATTGTTGTTATTTTTAATAAAAAATATTTTTATTTTTTTTCATTATGTTTTTCTAACTTTTTTTATATTTTTAAAACTTTTTAGATCATTAACTATCTGTTCAACTTGTTTAAAATTTGATTCAACATTTTTTTTATAGAATATTTGTCTATGTAAAAATATATAGTATTATTAATGTTTTATTATATAAATTATTTTAAATATAGTTTTTATATATTTTATTTAATATTTTTAATAACTATATAACAGTTTTAATCTTACTTTTATTATTATTAAAATCTTTTTTTATACATTATTTTATTAGTTTTATTAGTATTAATATAAAAAAATATATTAGTATTTTTGTAACATAAATTTGTAAAATTGATTGTTATAAAATCTTGATTTTTAATTAGTTCTCAAATTATATAATCAGTTCTAGATATAAATAAATAGGTTTTATTTTAGAAAATTTATAATTTTAAAGTTAATATATTAATATATTATAATATAAATTTATATTATAATTTATACCGTACTTTATAAAAAATTATTATCTATTATTTTAATAAAATAATAAAATATTTGTAAATAAAAAATCTACTTTTTAAAAATGTATAATATGAACAAATTTAATCATTATAGTTAATTAAATATTTATTTTTGTTTATAACTTGTTTTAATGCATTTTTTTTTTATTCTAATTTAATATTTTTATAATATAAAAATAATTTTTAATTATTAAGCAAAAAATTATATTATTGAATTTGGTTAAAAATTATATAATTAATAAGAATAAAATAAACAATATTTAACTTTAATTTATTAAATATATATAAATAATTATATTTTATAAGTTATTAATATGTTTTAATAATTATTATTATTAGTAATATTAAATTACTTAAAATGCTTAAAATCTGCTTAATTTAATTTACTTGTTAGTTTATAATTATTTTTTTTAATAAGATTATTTAAACTTATTTATAATAATTTAAAACATATTTATTAAAAAAAATTATAATTTAGCTTAATTTGAAGTAGATATTAATATTTTAATGCCTTAAAAGTACTGTTTAAAAGCAAATTTGCTTATAAAATGCTTAAAGCTAATTTTTTATCTTAACTATTATTTTTAACTATATTTATTTTTTTTAAACTTAAGTAGTCATGCTAGTACTTTATTAGAATTCTTAAAACTATACAAATTACATAAAATTTTTCTAATACCTAAGTCTAACATCATTTAGTCATTTTATTAGTACCTAAGTATAATCTGCTATACTATTCCAAACAGAAGTAGACTGTTGTCTAATTGCTACCCTACAATAGAATATTACTAATCTAATAATATTATCTTATAAGAAAACAAAAAACAAAAAAAGATTTTATATATAAAAAAAAACAGAGATATAGGAGTAAATAATAAAAAATACAAAATAAGAAATAAAAAAAAGAAAATAAATAAAAAAAAATATAAAACTTTCAATTTACAAAAAATTAGATAGTTATAATTTTAAGTTTATATCAGATATAAAACTTGTAATTCACAAATATTAGACAATTAGACTATTTTTAGAAGAGAATGATATAAGTAGATGGGTGATTAAGTCTATTTATGTAAAGAACCAAGTTAATAATGACCAGACTTAATATACAAAGCAGGCTATGACATTCTTCACAGCTGTGAGAGCTGATCATACAGTGAGCAAATCTACAAAAGAATCTTCTATTTTCTTGAATCTCATTTCATTATTAAACATCAAGGAAGTACTGCAAAAACTAATTTATAAAACATTATATAATCCAGATTTATGCTATAATCAATAGCTAGTACATTTAAAACTACCTTTACTTCCATATCCACAAATACTCAATTCATTTTTAAAATACATCTATCAATACAACTTTATATAATACAATAATTTTAATTATGTATTCGAATTAGCAATTAAACTTGACTATAATGAATGTTATATATACTCATTATATATGTCCCAACCCTTATTTGATTACTTTTTTCCACAACTATCAAATTATATCTACTATCCATCTATATCTATCCTTTCTAAATTCTCTCTAATAAACAATAATACATTAGATATTAATCTAATTATAAAAGATAACAAACTAGACAACACTTATTCTCAACTAGTAGACACTATTCTAGAAGGCCATGATAAAACTACTATAGTTAAGCGATACTATGGCAACATCTAATTTAATATATACTATAACAAATTCTTATTTTACAATCATATACTACTACTCCCTCATTCTCAAACCATTATTACTTTTTTATAATATATTTACAGTTTTGACTACTTACCTAATAACTTATATTATTATATATTAACTATCTCTATTAAAAATAACCATAACAAAGCTCATGTTTACCTTTTATCAGAATCTAAACTCTTATCTAATCATTTTATCTTAACAGTTCAAATCATTTGATATTATCTATACATCCAACTAACATCAAATACATTAATATCAGTCTTTTCTATACTAACACTTTTAGATCATTAGTTTTTCTTTACTTTTCACTTATCCTAAAGACTAAAACCTCCAAACCATCACAGTTTACTTTCATCTTCTTCTAATAATTCAATACAAATAAATTCCAAACTACTTAACTTATCAATCTGTACATATAATATACAAGACTGTAATGAAGATTTAAAACAACAAATCTGAGAAGACTTCTGTCTTTCTAACAATCTCAAAATTATTAGTATTACAGAAACTAAGATTACTGCAAATAACCCTATAATCAAATTACAAAAATTTAAAAATTTTATTTATCCCTGGTCCTGTACTGATAATTCAAAAGCTAACATAGCTATTATGATTCATAAGTTTATTAAATGTCATATTCACAAAATCCTACTTTTTATAGAATATGCCATTACAATAGACCTTTTTTTTAAACATGACTTCAAATTTAGAATTATTTTAATTTATTTATCATGTGATAATTCTCAACTCAGACTATTAGTACAAAATACTATTATATAATAGATTCAACAAGCCATCATTCTAAACATACAACCTATTATCTTGAATAACTTTAATACATCTGATTACCTTACCCAATTCTCTTCAATTAAATATAAACTACTTCACTTTCTTTAATATAATAATTTATATAACTTAGCTAATTACATACAATCCTCTATACCTACTTGGCAAAGCAGTAGATATAGTAATAGTATTGACTATATCGGACTAACCAATCTTTTTTTTTTATCTTAACTCCTTTATTGTTAAAGTTTCTGATACTAGTATTCAAAATAACTATAAAATTTTTATTTTTAATTAATCTTTTTCTTATGCATACTTAGGTAAATTCTGCTACTTAACCAAAACTTGACAAAGAACATTCTTATATAAAAATATGAACAATGAACAATAGAAACTTTTTTCAGCTTAAATAACCTTAAACTTAACTATTAATCAAATACTAATTAATATACAAATCTCAGAATACTTACAATTCATATGACATAAAATTTAAAATAGTATTATTATTATTTTTTTTTTTTTTTTTTTTTTTTTTTAAGGTGAGGTTTTGCTCATATCTTTATTAATTTGTTAAAGAAGCCTCCAG
>CAJVQA010004672.1:0-17232 GCA_910591915.1 Cetraspora pellucida
AGCATCTTCAATAAGATTGTTGAGAATATGAATAAGAATTGAAGTGCTGTTGTTAGGAAGTGCAACATAATTAAAAGATAAGAGAATAGGATTAGAAGAAAATATGGTGCTTAGTCTGTTTATAAGAATTTTGATATATAGTTTGTGAATATGTTTGATAAGACTAATAGGTCAAGTAAGATTAAGATCATCATCAAAGGAGTTACGTTTAGGGATAGGATAAATTCTGCTATATTTCCATTGTTTAGGAATTCTGTTTTTAAGAAAGCAATAGTTAAAGAGACTGATAATGGCAGAAGTGCATTCAGGACTAATTTGTTTGAGCATTTTATAACTAATGCCTATAGGACTACAGGCTTTGTTGTTAGAAAGCTGAAAGAGAGTTAAAGAGAATTCTTTATTTGTAATAGGAGAGTTTAGAGATTGGTACCAAGTTGAATTGATATGAGGGAGTGGGAGATAATGTTGTTGCCAAAAGTTATCAAAAAGAGTTTGATTAATGGGTCTAAATGCAGCCCAGTTATAAAAATGTGATTGAACATGCTGTTTGATGAGTGATGGGTCAGTTATAAGCTCATTAGGCAGTTTTATAATAGAGAAATGAACAGGTTGATAATAGCGATTAAGAATGCTATTGATAGCTTATATAGGGTGTGATGTAAGAGTAACACATTTTTTGTCAGTGGCTTTGTTAATTTGTTGTCGAAGTAGAAAAGAGTTTTCAAGATAATGAGCATGAAAGAGTTGTTTTCAAATAGAGTGAGCATGTTGAAGCTATGGTTGAGTACAAGATAAGTTGGTAGAGTTAAGTAATTGAAGGTTACATTGTGACTGTTTGTTAATTTGAGAGATATTTTGATTGATGTTGGAGATATCAGAGTATTGTGTGAGTTTTTTAACAAGTTTAATAGTATGACCAAGTTTTTTAAGAGATAAATGTAACAGAGTACTATGAGGTGAATATTGATAATTGTAGCTACGTTTACAAGAAACTTTATTAGAAATAGTGTGATTAGCAGAGTAGATAATTGAGCATTGAATTTTGTGCCAAGTTGTTTCAATGCTTTCATCAGTTGCACTATTAGTAGGAGTTTTGTGTTGTAAGAGTTGTTGAGATAGAGTGTCTGCAAAGGACTTCCAGTTCTCTGTAGATATAACTTTGTAGTTAAATATATGCCTACCAATACCAGTATGTTTTTATAAAGGTTTGCTATAGGCATGAGAAAATATCCATATAGAGGTAAGAATTAGATGGTCACTAGAAGTTAAGGTTTGACTGTTGTCAAGACTATAGAAAAGAAAAAATTATATATTGAATTAATCAGTTCAAATGTAGTCGATACAACTACTACTAGTGTTGTTAGACCAGGTAGAATGTTTATTGTTAAAGTAGGCTTCAATATCATACATATTAGTAGAGATGGGTAAATCGCGAATTTTCAAAAAATCTCGCATGTGACGCATAGGATCCGCGTGGGATTCATTAAATCTAGGTGCCGTGCCGTTGAACCTCAATTTTGATTTTCCAACGGCTGTGATCAACAAAATTTTGGCTGCATTATACATAATTTTGGCTTAAGGTTTAGGTCTGTGTAATGGTAAATTAACACAGGAACATACAGTATTTCACTTAGGATTGAAAATTACATTTTACAACTTTACAATACATGTAATTTCGCATAAGTTTTAGTAATACGAATTTCATGTAATTTCACGGGATATATAGTACCTAGAGATGGGCAAATTGTGGTTTCTCCAAAAATCCCATGCGGGATTCATTAAACAACAAAATTTTAAACCCTAATTTCAACTAATGGGTGGTCACAATTTCTTTACTAAAAATTCGAGTAATTTAGTTTAAACTTTTGGTCGTTGCCGTTGGTCAATCAAAATAGTGAATTTCCACATATTTTTTGCAAGGTTAAATAGCAGTAATTACATTAAGCACATCCTTGGTTAAAGGTTTCATCTGATCCAATTTTTGTAAAATGATTCCAAATATTATTATTACTACATATGTTATTTATTTTTAAAAGAGCAACTTAATGATAAAGAATATTTTTTGTAATGTAAGCAAAAGATACCAACAGCAAAGAAGGTAAATTTTTATCGTATATATAAATAAACATATATGTGAAATGATATGCAAATAAATAACTAAATTTTAATTAGGAATTGGCTAAATATGTTAATGCAGATCAGATATTATATTAATGCTAATCAGATATTATGGTAATGCTAGCCGAATAATCTTATTTCGAGATCATATTAAAAATCCTGCGCGGGATCCAAAAAAATCCCGTGCGTGACGTGCGTAATCCTGCGTGGGATCACGCGCGGATCCCGCGCATGCCCATCTCTACATATTAGTATTGTTAAGAAAATTAATAAGTTTGTATTTAGAAGAAGAGCTTTAAGTATTATCTTGTGTATTAAAATTACCAAAAATAATAGTGTGAATATGAAGTTGAGAGGCTTGTTAGATCCAGTTAATGACAGTATTTCGAGTTTGGTTATGAGTAGTAATGTTAGTTGATGATAGATAAACTGAGATAACATGCAGCTTAATATTACTTTGAAAGAAAATATCAAGTGCTATAGCACCTTCAGAATGAGTATGAATGCTATAGATGTGAGGTTTGAGATTGTTGTGAATCATAATAGCAGTAACTTCAATAGAAGTAGGAGAGTTAGACCAATAGTAGGTAAAAAAATTATTATTACAAAAGAAGAGATTGGTTTTGTCAGAGATTTTGGTTTCTGTAATGCTAGCAATAGATATATTATAGTTGAAGCAATAATCTTGCCATGCTTCTCTTTTAGTAGGTTCATTAAATTCTCTAACATTGTGTATAGCAATAGTTAGATTGATATGATGTGGAGTTAGGTTCAATAAAGAAGGTAAAGAAGAATTACAATTAGAAGTTTAAGAATAAGTGTCAAAGAATAAATCAGGTGGAATAGAAGTAAAATTAAAGAAGTTAGATCTAAGAGGAAGATTATAAAATATAGGAAGAAGATAAGAGGCAATAACAATATGATTTGGTAAAAGAGTATCATTGGGAAAATATATGTAGATTTCATTATAAGATGAATTAACAGAGAATGTAATACTAGATACAATTTTGTTATTGTTATATTTGTCAATATATTGAATTATAGTTTGAATAGTTTGACTATGAGAAAGAAGTGGTAAATGTTAATGAAGAAGGAATTTGTTAAAACAAGTATAAAGATTATAGAGAATTAAAGATGTTGTAAATGATCTTTCAAAATTGTCTTCTACAGGGTCGATCACCGTATGCTCAGCTCTCACAGCTGTGTAAGGTACTATAGTCTGCCCTGTATGTTGAGTCTGACTGTCATTATCTTGGCCTTTCACATAAATAGACTTGTCCACCTGCCTACTTATTTCATTTTCCTTATTATTGTTTCTTTTAATAAGGTGGTGGCTGCTTCAATGTTAGTTGTAGAAGACAAAAAATTTAAAAAGAGAATTATAGAAAGAGAGAGTCAAGGATGGAGACTGGTTGGAAGTCAAGGTTAAATTTTTTTGCTAAAAATTTCTCAGCTGCAGGATAGGTGGTATCATTGAAATATTTAACATATTGTAAGTAGGTAGATTTTGATTTTTAACAACGTCAAAATAGATAATAATTTGGGCAAGGAATTTAGTATCAATAATGTTTTTTATTAATAAGTTAATTGCCTCCTTCTTGGAAAGAGACTGTATGTTGTGATTTTCTGCTGCAGTTTGGTAATATAGTGAAAGGTAGCAGTAGAAATAGTAATTGTAATATTTAGAATTAGTTTTAACTGTTTTGTTCGCAGACAAAGTTTTCTGCTTGATTAGCCAACTTGTCTAGGGCTTTGGCAAGAATAGGTTGGTTAAGTAAGGCAGCATGTTCTTTGTTTTTATGAAATAGTGTAGTGTTGAAAGTAGGATGAATCCATGTTTCATCCTCTTTAGATGGGAATGATAAGCGAGATTTGGTAAATATATCATTAAAGAGTTTAGTACTGTCATAAAATTTTTTATCAATGAGGTATTGACATGATTTGTTGTTACAAGTGAGGCAATGGAAATTTGCAACACGAGATGCTTCCTTACATCACTTATAAAGTGAATTAGGTTTTTGGAATATGTAGGATTCAGGAAGGTGCTTGGAGAGTTGGAGAATAAAGTACTAATAGAATTGAATTTAGAGAGAAGTTTTGACTTTTTCTTTGTCAATAGTAGAAGAAAATTGACGACTATAAGAAGGGTAATAGGTTTCAAACCAAGAATTGAAATAATCAAAAGAGTTCTTTAGAGAGAGAATGCAGAATCTTTTGAGAAACAGTGTTTTTGGAACATTGAAAAAGAGCTTGATGCTAAATCTAGCATTTGATTGAATGGTAAGATATTTTTGGTCAAGATCAGTAGTTTAAGTAAAAGATTCAATTTTGAATCTTTTAGGTCTAGGCTTTAAATCTTCAGTGAATATTTGGTAATCAATTGATTGATAATTATTAGATAGAAAAAGATGGAGTCATGCAAGATTAAGGCAGAGTTGAAGATGGTTGTGAGCAGTATATGGAGGAATGGTAACTAGTAAAGCAAAGATTTCAAGGTAATTGAGTTTTGTGAAAAGGACAGTAGTGAATTTAAGCAATAAGTTTTTAAGAGTAGATTAAATTAAATTGAATGGGATAGTAGCACTTTTGTCAATATTGGGGTTGCTACTATAAATAAGATCAGTTAAGAATTCTGGTCATTGTCCAGCCATGATATGAATAATGTAATAAAATAAGGACTTGAGTGCAGGTTGAATAGAGGTAGCTGGTTTAATTTCTTTATCAGGATAAAAATCATAAAGAAATTTTTTGAGAAAGGTAAAGAGTTGAAGAGAGAATGTAGTTTGTAGTTTTTTGTTAAGTTGCATTTCTTTAGTAATTAGAAAGTTTGCAAGCCAGTCATATGTGGGGTTAGATTTTGGTTTGGCCACACTAGAGTAGATTTGAGGTTTGTTTAAGATACTGTTAGGTTGATTAGTATTAATAGACTTGTTAACATTTAAGTTAGAGTTGTCAGTAATGTTAGTAATAGAAGGTTGGTTAGAAATAGGATTAGTATGGGTAGTTGTAGCAAAGAAAGAGTCGATAAGGTCAGAAATAGTAGAGGAAGTTTGGTTAGGAAAATTGATATTGGGATTAGTGGTTTAGTTGGATTCTATTAAGATATTTTGAAAAGTTTGGATAAGATTTTTCTTGGTTTGAGATGAGCTAACTTCATGCTAAGATGAGGCAGTCATACAAGTAAGGTGATAGACTTCATTGTTTTTAGTAATTTATTTTTTGATAGGATAATGACACTCATTTTTCTTGGTACAACCAATTGAAACAGAGCATTTTGGACAGGTATGGTAGTGTACGCAAGGTGTAGGAGATGGAGGAACACTGTTGGTAGAAAAAGAAATGTTAGATATAAGATTTTGACTTGTTTTGTTAATTTTTTGGAGTTGCTATTAATGTGAATGGTAGTAAAGTTAGTAGCTTGAATGTGCTTGGTATTAGTAGATGAGATAAATTTGATGTGATATTTGCCACAAAGGCAAGTAATCACAGAGGTAGAGGAAGGAGCTTGAAAGAAATGTGTAATCTTATGTGATCTAAAATTTTTTGTTAAGCAGAAGGTTGGTTAGATTTTAGAAGAAATTGGATGAGCCTTGTTGCCTTGTTCTTCTTTATAAAGAGCAATCCCAAAACTGTCAGAAAAGTTTTGGTAGAAGTAATCAAGGTCTGCAGTATCTGGCTCTTGATGAGTTAATGTAGTTATTTTGCAAAATTTGCAAATTAGATAGGAATAAAGAAAAAGAGAATTAAGACTTTGAAAATTTTGCTAAATAACAAATATGGTTGTAAATGTTAATTTTGTAAAAGTAGTAAATAAAAATAAGGGTTGTATTATGGAAGTGTTACTGGGGTAGTGCTAGAGTGTAACTAGAATAGTT
Organism: Cetraspora pellucida; assembly: GCA_910591915.1. NCBI lineage: Eukaryota > Fungi > Glomeromycota > Glomeromycetes > Diversisporales > Gigasporaceae > Cetraspora > Cetraspora pellucida. The sequence continues at coordinate 5,994 of CAJVQA010004672.1, forward strand.
AGGGTCACTACTGTGATTCAGGTACTGGACACAATTGTAATTTGTAATACAAATTACTGTATAATATAGATAGGAACCAAATATAGTAATAATAGATTGTGTTGAATGAATATCTATAAATAAGTTGGTTATAGATATTGGTGTAAATTAATAAAATATGAATTTGGAAATGATTGTATGGTTACATGAAAAATGTGTAAGGGAAAAAGGAGATGAGATATGAACAAAAAGTAAAAAAAAGTTTTGCAAGATAGTAAATATTAAATTTAGTTGTAGTTCGATCAATATTGGGTCAAAATTCTTTGTTTAGAGCTTGTTTTGACTAGGTAACTGTATACTATAACTTTAATTAAGGGTATAGAACAGGTTAAGGCAGTAGAAACTGTGAGATAATTAAAAGTTATAAACTGGAGGCCAAAGGCCATCAGTACAGTTTTCTCAATGAGTTTAAATTATTAAAACTTAATATTTGCAAAATATATGTAAAATGATGAGTTGAACATGTTTACATAAGAGCCCAGGACAGGTTGTCTTAGTAAAATAAATAGTTATAGGAGTTTTTAGACAGACAAATATTTTGTTAATTTTTGTGCAATGGATTTGCAGAAAGAGTTCCTGACTCAAATTTTATCAATATAATAATATTTAATATTATATATATTATTAGCTTTATCTTTTTATATTAAATAAATTTTTAATAGTGTTTTTTTAAAGCATTAGTTTTATTAAAATATTAAGATCTAATATTGTATATGCTACTAGTAGTTTTTATTTTGGTTTTTATTATATTGATTATATTTCTAATATTAATTTTTTTAGCTCCAATTTCATTAAAATAGTAATATATATGATATTAGTATTTTTATTTTTATTTTTTTTTTAAATAACTTATATTAAAAATAGTAATATCTAAAATTATATATATTAGTAGTATTTTTTAACTTTGTTTTTTATTTAAAATATTTTGTATTATTATGTTTAGAAAACTGTAACTTAGTTACTTTACAATTCAAAATCTTGTATAACCAATAATAAATAATCTATCAAAGAAAAAGTTAGATTTAACTAATTAGTAATTTAGACTTTTGATTATTTTGGTTTATAAAGTCAAATAGAGTAAGTTATGTAATTAAGAACTTAAACAAATAATAATTTTTATAAAGTTTATAGTATTTATATTAATAGTAGTACTAGTATAATATTATAAAAAGTATATAAAATTAAGAACTTATTATTTAATAAAATAAATAAAACATAATGCTTTTAAAAAGTTATTTAAGTTTTTATTTATATTATTTTTTTTATTACTTTCAAATAAAATTTACACTTTGAGTTTAGATTACAGATTATATGCTAAGTCTTTATTTTTTATATATAATTTAAAAACAAGTTTTTTTTTTATAAAAACTTTACTTAAATTTCAATAAAGTTAAAATATAACCTCATCTTTAATATTAAAAAAAATAAAATTAATATTTAATTTTTAATAAAAATATTTAAAACTATTTACAATTATTTTTTTAATATTTTTAAAAATATTTATTTGTACTTATATTCTTTATTTATTTTTTATTTGTCTTTTTGTATTTGAACTATTATTTTTAATTACAAATATAATTAATTGTACTTTGTGATTTTGTATATTTTTATATGTATAATCAATTATAATATTTAGATCTTATAGTATTATTTTTTTGATAATTATTTTATCAAAATAGTAATATTCAAAATTATATATATTCCAATATTAATCTTAGTTATTTTATATTAAATAAATACTTAATATTAGTTTTTTTAATTTTAATATTATTAAAATAGAATATCTAATATAATATATTTTATTACTATTTTTATTTTTATACTTTTTTTAAAAACACTTTGATAATATTGCTAGTTAATTGATTAGTCTTTAAATTTATTATAGTACAATTTATAGTTATATATTTTTTTTTAGTATTAAGATAAGGTTATGCTTTTTAGTCTTTATTAGTATATTTATCATAGCTAGTACAAACCTATTTATACATTATCTATCACTATATATCTATTCAAATATAGAACTCAGATATATTTATCTGTGATTTAAACCTATCAGAGTTTTGTATTATGTTTCATTTACATCTAACCTAGATTTTTGTTTTACTACTAATTATATTGAGTAACTTATATATTTCTTCTATATCTCACAACTTATTTTTAACAACTCCCAAATTAGTCTACTAAGTTATTTGCTCCTTTTGAGCTATCACCTTTGGTTTGCCCAAAAGGTGCCTCTCTAATATGTATCTCAAGTCAGATTCTTGCTACTACTGCTAACTTTCCAATTTAGATACTAGTAGCATATATTTTAAGTCAGGTTTCTGCTATCCTTGCTAGTTTGCAACTCTTTTAGTTTTAGTATCATTTCTATCAGATTGTGTATCTAATCTGTCCCTTAAGTACTTTTTTTTATGATATAGATGGAACTCTATTTTAGAAATGAGTATACATCATCTTCTAGCCATTAATCAACATTTTTACTACTGTTATACAATGCTGCAGGTTTTTCTTTATTCTGTTTTCAACTACAAGCAATCACTTTGTCTTTTTAAGAACATCCTAGCTTAAATCTATATTTAAACTAAGATGTCTACACTATATTCAAGGAGGTTTTCACTTTCAATTTAGGTATTTCAACTATAATTGGTACAGCAGTTATGTTAGTATGTTTTACTTATTTTGCTATAAGCTTTTATATAGGTGTGACCAGAGCTTTAGTTTGGAACTTTTAAACATACAAAACAGACTACAACTTCTCTATATAAATGGCTACTTTCTATTCTTAGTTATTCCACAATGCCAGAGGTGCTTCTAATCTTGATAAGGCTAATTCTTTATCACAAATCTTTTATGCATGCATTGCTTTTCTTACTACTTTGGTTTGTGTTACCTTGGTATTACTCTTTCAATCAAGTACTTTACAAGTTGGATAAAAAGATGTTAGTACTGCTTTGTTTTCAAAGAACTTACATATGCAATCCTTTGTGTAATAAAACTTTCTGTAATGCTGCTATCACACATAATGCTCACATTCTGCAAAGTTAGTTTTCTTTTAAGAATTTTTTTTTCATTATGTATTGCACTTGAATTTAACCACAGAGCTTCATGTTCAATTACAGGCTCTTTATAGGTTACAAGGACTAAAATTTTTTGATTTTTGCCTTCAGACAAACTTGAACTGTTAATCTTAATTGTGAGAATATAGAAGCTTAACTATTAAGCTATGGGACTCACACTCTTAGTTATATTTGTAAGATCAATTATTACTAATATTATTAGTAATATTATCCAACCTATTTTGATATTGTTTTAATACTTATCATACTTTTTGATTAGAATTTGGGCTTTTGTCAAAATTCAAATATAATTCCAAAATTTAAATATTATTTCAAATTCTAAATATTTGCCAAAATTCTAAACATTTGCTAATATTTCTAAAATATATACCCAAATTCTAATAATATAATTTTTTACTATAATTAATAATTAAAATAATAATGCTTTTAATAAATAATGTTTTTAATAAATAACAATATTTTTAATTAATATAATAATATTTTTAATAAATTACAATATTTTTTTAATTAATATAACAATATTTTTAATAGATAATAATAGTTTTTTTAAAAAATAAAAACAATAAGACTATGCCTTTAACTTTAATAAAATTTAATTAAAGTTTTTATAAAGAAAAGCTTGCTTTTAAATTACATATAAAGAATAAAGACTTAAATGTATAATCTGCAATCTAAACCTACAAGAGTAATTAAGTCTTATCTAGATTTGGGTTTGAGTAATAATATAGAAGAGAAAAGTATAATATTTAATCTATTAAATAGTCCAAAAATTAATTTTAATAATAATTTGTAGTATTAAAATAGAAGGTAAAGGTAAACTAGAAGAAGAACTATAAGTTAAATTAGTGAAAAGTGTAATTTGAAACTGTTAAAAATGTGAAATACAATATAAAATTTATATTTATTTATATATTTGTTGGTTTAAATAAAGAAGAAGTTTGATAGAAAGAGTAGTAGTAGTATAATAAGAAATAGAAGTATTGTAAATAGTAAAAATAAAATTAGTAGAAACTAAACCAAATAAGATAAAAATAAGAGAAAGTATATGTAAAAAATTGTGCTGTTTAAAACTGTTAAGTGTAAGAATTTTAGTAGGTAAATCAGAAACAAGTTTGTCAGACATATTAAAAGTAGTTGTATTTAAATACTATTAAAAGAGTTAAAGATTAAGTAGTAAATTATTTAAGAAGTAAATAACCAAATAAAGTAAAGAACTAGTTTGGTTGTATTGATAACAAAAAAAAAAAAGAATTATATTTATGAAGAATATAAGAAACAAAAAGTTCATTTGTAAAAATTTTAAATTAAAAGGTTTTAAGAATAAATAAGTAAAAGTTGTAAGCAAAATTAAAGATTTTTTGATTGTTGTTAATATAAAGTCATATAGCTTTCTAATTAATATAGCCGCAATAGTAGACTATTGTTAAAAATGATGTTGAGATGTTCAAAGTTTGATAATATAACCTTGGTATATAGTTTGAATAAAGTGTTAAATAGAAATTTCAATAAAAATTTTTTAATAAAAGAAGTATAGTTAAGGTTATAAGAATTATTAATCAAAAATATTAAATAAAGTAATATTTGGTAATTACAAGCAAGTTGGTCAGCAAAATTGTTAAATAGATCATTTTAGTATGCAGTAACTTTGTGAAAAATAAGTTAAATATTATAGGAGTTGATAAGGTTAATAAGAGTTATCAGATAAAGAAATATAAAATATAAATATTTGTAAAGGTAAATGCTGAATAGCAAATGTTATAATATTTGAAAATTACTAATTGTAAGACAGTAAATATATAGACAGAGCAGTATTTAGAAGCAATAATAATAGCTAAGAGAATAGCAAGAATTTTAGCTTTAAAGAAGTATAACCAAAGCTTAACTTGTGCCAGAAATGAGTTAATAGTTATAAAGTTGTTAATTTAAATATAGCCTATGCTTATAGAGCATTAGAAGTACCAAGATCAATAACAGAACTATTAGTATAGAATAAAATAAATAATAATATAATAGATAAATAGTAGTCTATAACTCTAACTAACTAGATGTCATATAACATTCTGAATTTGGAATAACAAAGCTTCAAGATATGTATTAGATTTGAAAAATATTTTATTTATTACTTTCTTTATTTTTATTTAAGTTTTATTATAATAACTAACTAACTATGCTATAAACTATTAATTACTACTATTCAGAAATTTAGATTTTTTTTCATTACTTAAAAATGCCAAAAGATAAGTATTTTATTAAATTTTTTGTTTTCTTTTTATACATTTTCCATTGTTACTAACAGTTTTTCTATTTATTTTAGCTTTTTCTTCTATTTTTCTACAATTCTGCTTTATATAATTGTGTCACTACAGGTTTTACCTAAACTAAATAAGTATTGTGCTCTATGTATTTGTGCTTTACTTTTATTTTAATGCTTTTTTACTAATCTATTTCTTAATATTTTGGATTTTGCTATTCTAAAACATTACTATTACAGTTATAATATCTTTTCTGATTTGGACACATTTATCTTGTCTTGTGAGTCTTGGTATTGGAGTTCAATTATGCAGGTTTCATCATTGTAAGAGGTTGATTGTGTATATATAATCATCTGTGAGGCCTGATCATTATTCAAACTATATATCATTACATATGAATTATTATGTTTTTTTGGTCTGTATCAATAGGTTATAGTTTGAGTTAGCAATAGTCTAAAAGCTGTTAAAAAGTTAATATAATTCAAAAATAAGAGATAGTTGTTGTAGATTAATTGTAAATAAAGAATGAAATAAAATATATAAAATATATTAAAGTATAACAGAATATGTAATAACAAAATGTTTTCATAAACATTAAGAGTTTTGTCAGAATTAATATAACAAAATAGTTTAGTAGACAGGTTAGTAAAAATAAAAATAGTGCATTTGTTAGTGATTATATTTGAATTAAAATAGTATCTAGTATATAATGTGATAATAGAGAAAGATGTAATATAAAAATTAAAAAACTGAGACTAAAATAAGCAGTGTCAGTAATTGATAAGAGTAAGGCCAGTAGGTGTATTATGCTTTTTGGCCTTAATAATAATTATTTAGTTATCAAGAACAGTGAATAGTCAAGATTTAGTATTAGAAGTAAAGTGATTATTAGAGTAGCAAAAATAGTTTACAGAAGAAAAGTTATAATGATTATATAAAGTGCATTGATAAGAGTAACTTGTAATAATATCTTTAAGAGTAGTAAACTATTATAGTATGACATCTTTAAAAATTTTGTTAAGTTTAAGTAAAATATGTTGTTAATGTAATAATATAAATTATTATAAATAGTAAGTTGGTTCAGAAAAAGAGTTTATAATATTTGAGTTGTTTTTTAAAAATAGAATATTTTGGATAAGAAGAAAGAAAAAATTTAAGAAAAACAGTTTTATTATTTAGAGTATATAAAATGTTATAAATTAAACTAGTTAAAAAAGTCTAGCTTATATGTTTAATAAATTGTATTATTTTAAAGTTTGTAATTAAGTAATTAGGTTCATCAATAATTAGTTTAGAATGCAAAAAAATATTAGTAGAAGACCAAAGATTGTTTTGAAGTTATTGAATTTATATATAAATAAATGTACCTAGTAAATCTGGATTATTAAGTTGTTTGAGAAGGTTGAAAATGTGATGTTGTAGTTAAATATTTCAAATATGTTTAATATTATAGATTTAAAAATGTAATAAAATACTAAGAGGTATTGTATAACAAAGTTTGATCTTAAGCTTAATAAGACTAATATATTGAGTGAAAATTTTGGTGCAAATAGGTTAGTTAATAATATTATTATATAAGCAGTATTCAATAATAACTGTATTAATAATGTAGCAAGTATATAAATCAATTATATATATGGTTTTTGTAATTTGGATAAGTTGAAAAAATTCAGAAATAATTAGTTTTGTTTATTTAGATTGCCTATTATTTAAGTTAAACCAGCAATCTAAAAATTTAAAAAGTTATTTAAAAGAATAAAATAAAAGTAAATAGTTGTTATAAAAAATAAAAGTATAATAAGATGAAGGGTTATTAGTAACCAAAATGAATTTTGAGAAATTAACTTAGATATTAGTTATAGTATAAAATAATTTAGCTATAAATACTATATAAGAAAGCTTAATTTGTAAAGAAGCAACCAAAAAAGTATCATTTATATATACCAGAACAGAGCATTGTTTTTGTAATAAATTAGATGTTTGAAGCTTTAGATTAGTGGTCCAAATAGATTATAGAGTATATATATAAAAGAAGTAGGTTATAATAGATATATTATAATAAAAATATGATTGTTTCATCTTGATCAATACTGTTGTGAACTGGATAAAAGAGAATAAGACCAAGATTAGTAATAACTTAGTTGTGGTAATTAGTAAGAAGATTAAAAAGAATATTAATAATAGATAAAAAAATAAGAAACATAAAAATGAATATTTATAAAAAGCAAAGTTTATAGAATTATATGCTTTATTTATGTCTTATAAGAGTAACCAAATATTCTTATAATTACAGGTAGCATCTTCAATAAGATTATTGAAAATATAAATAAGAATTAAAGTACTATTATTAAAGAGAGCAACATAGTTAAAAGGTGAAAGAATAGGGTTAAAAGAAAATATAAAACAAAGTTAATTTTAAAAATTTATATATAAAGTTTGCAAAAGTGTTCAATCAAATTGATAAATTATATAAGATTAAGGTCATTATTAAAGATGTTTCATTTGGAGATTAGATAAATTTTACTATATTTTCATTATTTAAAAATTTTATTTTCAAGATGGCAGTGCTTAAAAAAAGCAATAATAGCAAAAATGCATTATAGACTAATGTGTTGCTGATATTAAAAGTTTTTTATATTATTAATTATAACTTTTGATGTACTAAACCAATTTGGATAAACCAACTACTATTAGATTCAGCTCATTAAGATAGTTCTAATAAGCACAAAATTATGTGATTCTAATTATAGGATTACAAGATTAGGTGAATTTTGTTAATGTTCTAATTTTAGTATATGTAATTTGAATATAAATAGTTAAATTAGCTAAGCTCCAAATTTCTCAAATTTCTCAAATAGTATAGATATTACATATATCAAATTTTTCAAATATATAATATATATATTATTTATTAGATTTCTCTTATATATACAATATCTTTTAATATAACATATAGTATATATTTTTTATATCTTTAATATTTCTTATTATGTATTACTATATTTAGCATATTTTATTAAGATAATTTATCTTTATTGTAATAATTTATGCATGTAAAATTTCTATAAAAGTATTACTTTCTGATCCTTTAAGAAAGTTAAATGATTCTACATTTCATTTAAGTGTTTTTTATATTTAAGAAGTTTCTTTATACATTTCAATAGTGAATAAACTAAATGCAATATTTAGTATTTTCTATACTATCTATTGTTGATTCTGCTTTAAAATCCAAAATCATGCTGAATATTGTTAAATTTCATACAAACTTTGTATAGAATCTGTCAAGTTATAGTCATTATATTATAGTTGAATAGTTTTTGTTATTGCTATAGTTAAAGAAAAAACTACAGATTAATAGTATTTAAGTATTTTATAACTAATGTTTGTAAGATTATAGACTTTGTTATTAGATAGTTGTAAGAGAGTTTAAAGAAGTTCTTTATTAGTAATAGGAAAGTTAAGAAAGTGATATCAAGTTGAATTAATATATGAAAATAAAAGATATTGTTGTTTTCAAAAATTATTAAAAAGAGTTTCATTAATAGGTTTAAGTGCAGTTCAATTATAGAAATGAGTTTTAACATATTGTTTTAATAAGTAATAGATCAGTAATAAGTTGTTTGAAAGTTTTATGTTTGAGAGATAAACAGGTTGGTGATAACAATTGCAAATGCTATTAATAGTCTAAATAGAATATGTTGTAAGAGTAATATTTTTTTGTTTTTTTTTTTTTTTTTTATAGTTAAAGTTTCTATCTTGGAGATGCAATGTTTTTATTTAAGTATATTAGGACATGGCATGCCACCAGAGGCTTACCTTATATTGGAGGTTACAACTAGCTACATATACACTTATGGTGCCTAATTTAAGTAGTCCACTTACAAATTGCTATATAAGTTCTATATTAGTTGCCATATCTGCAAGCCAACTAGGGGTCTTGCTTATTTAAACTCTCTGCATATGCAGTCCTCTTTGTATTATAAGAACATCTTAAGGCTACACCTATCCAAGTTTCTGATACTTGTTGTTACCTTTAGGACTAATTTATCCTTGACAGGAAACTTACTAAAGCCTTTATGTCCCACACATATTAACCTAGTTTTATGCAATACACTATAGTTACCTACCACTTGTAGTCACAGAAGTACCTGTTTAACCACTATGTTACACAATTTCTACTCTTGTAAAGTTTACTAGAACTCCAGTACTTGTTTTTCTAGCATCTTCTCTATCATTCTCTATTAGCTGCAACTCAGAACTGTTAGTCTTATTCCAGACTACCAATTCAGATGGCCTGGTATAGTATACTCTGTATCCTTTTTCTCTGGCAAATCTGACAGTCTGGTTGGTTATATGCTTCTCTACACATATTTGATGTTTAGTTTTAACTTTCAGTTTCAATAAAGGTGTTTCATAGGCTTCAACTGATTCAATAGTATTGTCAAAAGTTCATACTACTCTTTACTTAGAAATTTCTAAGTAGGTTTCTGTTATCTTAGTTCCTTAGTTTTCTATGCCTGATGGTCTTATCATGGGTTTGTACCAAAGTCTTATAAATACTAGTTATATATTTCTCTATATACATGTATTGTTACATTTCGCATAAATGCCTAAGCTTCTAATGTCAGTAGAACCTAACTTGGTATATCTGATAGCAGCCACATGAGGCCAACTGATCAATAGGAGACAGTTATTGTAATACAGATATAATGTTCAAATTTTATCAAGGTGAGATTTGAACCTTAGACCTGCCACTTGAAGAATGACAACCCAACCACTATACTAGGATTGCCATCTTCTCAGAGTAACATTTCTTCTGTTAGTTGCTTAATTAATTTGTTATTAAAATAAGAAAGAGGTTTTAAATTGACAAGCATGATAAAATTGTTTTCAAATAGAATAGACATGTAAATAATAATAGTTTTAATTAATATAATAATACTTTTAATTAATACAATAATACTTTTAACAATAATATATTTTGAATTTTTTTAATTATCATTAATAATAATAAATCATTGGTTTTTTTTTGACTACTAATTAATAAATAAAAAAATTAATTAAAATTTTTTAAATTAATGTTTATTATAAAACCTTTTACTGATAGTACTATATATAGCTAGCTTGATTAGAAATATTAAATTAAAAGAATAGTGAATACCTAAAAGCTGCAATATAAGAATATTATACAAAAAGTTCAGTAGTTAATAATATAAAAATTATAGTTGTATTATATATATTGCAAACAGTATTGTTAAAAGGCAGACTACAAATAATAAAGAGTTATTTTATATTATAATATAAGAAGATTTTTGATTATATTAGTAATATGTTTTTTATTAAATAGCAAAAAAGACTAAAAGAAATAATAGTAATAATAATAATTATAATATTGTTACAAATTAAAAAAATATATATATAATTTTGATAAACTGTCTAAATTTACAGAGCCAGTTAGTAAAGAGTACAAAAAGTATATAAATTAAGTTCTTTTAAAAACTTTTATTGTTGCAATTACTAAGGCTATTATAAAATTTTTTTTATAGATTTAATTAAATTGTTAAAGTTTAGTTATACTTCTTAAAGTTAAAATACTTTAACAAATTATTTATTAGATAAAAAGTTTGCAACAATTTTAATTAAAATTAATAAATCATTTTAAAACAATATTATTTAACTTTGTTACTTGATAGTTGAACAAATCTATTTAATAACTTATTATATAATTATATTGTTTCGCTTTGCCAGAGTTATTACTGCTCATGGTCTTACCTCTCCAATATCAATCAACTCCGGTATTGAACAAGGTGAAACATATTCACCATTATTATGGAAAATTTATTATGACCCTATACTCTCCTTTATTCATAA
>CAJVQA010004673.1:0-17232 GCA_910591915.1 Cetraspora pellucida
ACAACTAGCCACTCATACAACTTTAGTTATTGTCTAATTTAAGTAGTCTGCCCAAAGGTTCTACACTAGCTGCCATACCTAAAACCTGCTTGTAGATTTCCTATTTAACTACTCTGTTCTTATATCCACCCACTTACCTACACCTACCAAGATGCCCTGGTCGATACCAGTTCAAATATGCCATGGTTACTAAGTCTTTAAAGTGGTTCACTCACATAGGAAACCTTTGACCTTGTACTAAACCTTTTAGAATCTTCTGTATCCTATTCTTACAGCTGATCTAATATTGCTATGGCTGAAACCAACACTTGCAGTCAGGGCATACCATTAAACCGTTATGCCTTTATAGAGTTTACCCCAACTTCAGTACTGATTTACAACATATTCTTACTATTTTGGTATTCAATTCAAGTTCTACCAAGCTGCTATTCCAAATAGCCCAGAAATGTAGGTCAAAACTATACATTTCTGGTTTACATGTTTGTCGACATGTGCCCTTTTCTTCTAGAACCCAGAAATTCTGGCAGCCTGGTTGGTTCCTTCTCAAAGTCCAGCATATTTGCCTGGTTTCATAAGTTCTAACTTTGTTTCATAAGTTTAGTTTTTACAATAGCATTGTCGAAGGTTCAGGTTATCTCTTTACTCAGGTCTTCCAAGTAGGCTTCTATCTTCCTATCTGATTCTCTTGATTTACATGGCCTAAGAACTTATCTTGGGTTTATACCACCTGGTACCAGTTTGTGTTCCTTTGTACAATATTGTACAAGTGCCTAGACCTTCCAGTCATGCTAGTATGCCACAGGTTACAGGTATCTTATCCCAACCAATTATGGAAGACAGTTAGCTATAACACAGAAAGAATTGCAAATTTTCACTGTCACTGGGATTTGAACTCTAGATCTGCTACTTGAAGGTTGACAACCTATCCACTTCACTAGGTTACCACACTCTTCAAAAGTATAATTATTTAATACATATGTTTAAATAATTAAAGCAGCTTTGAAATCTATTTATAAATATACTTCAAAATAATATTTAAACAAGTTTTAAGCATGAACCAACAGGTTTAAATAAAACAGCAGCATTATTTTAGTTATCTAATTTATATATTTTAATCATATTAAAGTTAAATAAATATTAGAATGTTTAAAAAAAATTTCTACTATACTGTATATAAATAATAATAAAGTTTATAACTACTAAAATTTCATTATAATTCATTAAATATTTTTTTTTGAAAGTTAAAAATTAGTATGGCAAGTCAAGATAGTGATATAGAAACTATGAATCAGAATGATAATAATAATAATAATAATAATAATAATAATAATAAAAATTTGGGTAAAAAACCATGTTATCCTATTTGAAGTTTTTTTGAAGAAGGTGAAGAAATAGACTCAGATCATTGTTTAGTTTCTTGTAAGTGTAATACATTTTGAAAAAGAGAAAGACCTTCAGCTTTAGAATAGCATATTATAGTCAAATGCAAAAAAACTAAACCACATATTAAAGAAGCTATACAAAAAATAATAGAAGCATGTGAAAAAGAATTAACTTAAAACAAACATAAAAGAAAAGCAACTGAGGATCAACAAGAAATTAATAACTATTTTGAAAGCTTAGCACTAAATAATGAACTAAAAACAAGCTTTGATATTGCTCTTATTAAGCTTTTTGTTTGTAATAGACTTTCTTGGAACTTGTAAAACATTCTTTTTTTATTGAATTTGTTCAACAACTGCGATCAGCTTATAGTCCTTCTCTTTATAAGACATTAGCTAGTACATTATTAGATAATAAAGTCTTATGTATTCATACAAAAATTTATAATATGTTAGACAAAGAAAAAAATTTAACTCTTGGTAAGTAAATTCTCAAAAATAAAATTTATTACTATTTATATTAATTGTTTATTATTATGATTTTTAGCTTTAGATGATTGAACAAGCCTTGACAGAAAAACATTATAGAATTTTATTATTTATACTTCTAATCATAATGATATACTCTGAAGAATACTTAATCTTTCTGATTGAAGTCATACAGCCCAATATCTTGCTAAACAAATTGAAACTGTTCTAAATGATATTGGAGATTACAAATTTTCTGCTATTGTAATTGATGCAGATCCAAATATTCAGGTAGCATAACAAATTATTGTTTAAAAATTTCTACATATTTTTAATATTTGCTGTATTGCACATTGTCTTAACCTTGTTATCAAAGATATGCTTAAGCATACTTTCACAACATGAATTATAAATTGGTTAACTATAATTATATCTTATTTTAATAAGAGTCACTTACCAAAAAATTTACTTGAATCTATAATTAAGAAAAAAAAAATTGAAGATAAAGGTTTAAAGACATATGTTAATATATGATGAACTACAGTATATGAAATGCTTTATTCGATTTATCAACTTGAATCATGTCTAAAAGAGATATATATTTAATTAATATTTATATATTATATTTTAGCAAAATATATATTATTAATTAAATATACTAACTATCATTATCTTTAAAGATTATTAATAAAAATTCTAATATTATAATAAATAAAATGATTCAGACTATTATTTTATAAAAACGAGGATTTTTTTAAGATGTTTACAATTTAATAAATGTTTTCAAACTTGTTAAAAATATGATTGTTTTTTTAGAAAGACAAGATGCAAATCTTGCTAATTGTTTTTTTGAGTTTGCACAACTTGGGATGGCTATTAAAACAATATTAAAAATTGAAAACAAAATGTTTTACTATTATTGTATAAAAGTTTTTAATTCTTGCTTTAAAGAGTTTAACTTTGATAAGCATTTACTTGCTTATTACTTGCATCCAGAATATCATGGCAAGTATAATTTAAATTTATATAATACGTATTTATATTAAAGTTTATATTTAATAAATAAATATTATAAAAATTTATTAGGCATTAGTATTGTTGAAGGTCAATTTTTATGAATTAGTACTACTGTAGCTGCAATATGGCAACAAATGATGAAAACCAATAGTATTACTATAATATTAAAAAAAAAACATATTAAACAAACAGCAGGCCAAATTTTAATAGCACAGTTATGTAATTATCATGTTCAAAAGACACCTTATAATGCATTTTATACAGTTAATATTAATAGTCTTCAAATATGATAGGAAACTTGTGAATCAAAATTTTTATATCTTCGATTATTAGCTATTAACTTGTTTTCTATTTTACCACATGCAGCTAGTTGTAAACAAGTTTGGTCAATTTGTAGTTAAATTTATGAACAATAGTATACAAACCTTTCAATTTAGATGTAATTGCTCAAATTTATTTATACTATATTGCAAACAATAAATTTGAATTACTATATTATAGTATAGACAAATTAGCAGAGGATATTAGAAAGATACTATATGATGCTGACCTTTATGAAGAAAGTGATGCAATTACCTTTGAGCAAGAGTAGGTAGCAATATATATATATATTGCTACCTACTTACATTAGGTTGTTACCTACTTATGAGAGTGACGAACGATTTGCACTTGCATCATCATTTGAGTGCTGACAAATTTGAGTTCACATCGTCATTCGAGTGACGAACGATTCACGCTTGCATCATCAGAGATATATTAGTATTTGCTCCGTCATTCAAGTGACGAACGATTCACATTTGCATCGTCAAAGATATATTAGTGATCGATAACAAATGATGACAGGGACATATATGCATCATTATTCAAGTGACGATTGGTTTACGAGTTCGTCATCATTCGAGTGATGAATGGTTTACGAATTTGTCATCATGTATCATAACGACAGAAATGCGACACTGTCGTCAATTAATGCTATCTAATTGCTATCGGGTATGCTATATACATGCTACCTGGTTATGCTATCGGGTATGCTATCTAGTTATGTTATATACATGATTTCTGGTTATGCTATATACATGCTATTTGGTTATGCTATCGATTAATGCTACCAAATATGTATGCCGATTTTGATTGCTAGATTTTTGTCACAAGTTGTCACAAATTGTCACTAGTAGCAGATATATGTTTACCTACCTACCCAAATATGAGTTATATCCTACGATTGCTATCCTAGAATGCGGTTAAAATGGATCTGCTTGCGTCCTAGAAAAAATTCCGTCCTGGTTTCATCCTAGTAAAAAAAAGTTAACTGGGACGGATTCGGTATAGAAGAAAAGCTTTAAAAAATATTTTATCTTGTTCCTTTATATTTATTATATATCTGTCCTAGTTGTCCTAGTAAAAAGTAATAATCTAGAAAAAATAAAACTTATCTACTTATGATATATATGTTATATACATATGATATATATATGCTATACATGTTATATATATACTATGTATACCTATAGATAAAAAAAGAAAAAAAAAAGATAAGAAAATCTCAATTTTACTAGGACAACTGGGACAACTGGGATGGGTAGTCTAAAACTCTTTCGTTCGGTTTAAAATTGCCGACAGGTATATTTTTTTCCATCCTAGCTTATGTCCTAGAAAAAAATCCATCCTAGAAAAAAACTTGGACATGCCTCCAATATACATACTTATGCCCTAAAAATCTATATATTTTTTCCTATCATCTCAATACCATCTTGTGCCATTTTCTCCAGCTTTTTGTGATAGTATTGCTCCATTTTTCAGTGTTTTCTAGCATGAATATCACAAGTACCATATTTAGAAAAAGTTAACTTACTACAATCTTTGCAAGGAACGCGCATAGGAGAATCCCAGTGAACTTGACAACCCTCAGGTTGATAGCAACCCTGGTTACAAACTTCTCCAGTTCTAAGGATATAGGGACAATGATAGAATGCTATATTTATAATATAACTGCTTTGTAATATCTAATAATATGTATCGATTACTATATTCTGGAATTAATTTTCATTTTGAACTTTTTTCTCTCGAATATTATATCATCAAAATAATATGAGTACCCAAAGTGAATATAACACGCCTATTGAATCCGCATCATCCGATGTACCAACTGTGGATAACCAAAATTTCCAAAAAAATATTAATCATATGCTGGCAAAGGCAGAAGCACCACCTTTCCAGCCAGAGAGTCCGGAAAACTTGGAGAATTTCGAGTCAAAGCTAGAGGAAGAAAATAGCGAAGCATTCTACTGCTAGGGCCCCAAAGCCGAGAGTGTAGCTGAATATATGTATAAAATTCGTGATGATAGTATAAAACCAAGACAATTTCTCGGTACAGATTCCGAAGATGAAATAAAAGCTATATTTACAGAGCATCAGGGACATTCACTACATGAAATCATTGATGGAAATGATCCACTTCGTCCCTTTATTGATTTTGATTTATCTCAAGAAACACTAAATAAAATCGAACCAAAACTTACATGTAAAAAGCTTATTATGTTTTAATCAGGGCTTTCAGAGAGCTATGTATTGAGATTTATCCAGATTGGGATATTAAAACCTTAACTATTGCCAATAGTAGTGATCAGAAAAAAATGTCATACCATATATCAACTTTCGGACTTCAGCTCAAAAATATCACCAAAGTTGCAGTGTTTACTAAGCTTGTCCATAAAAAACTTCCAATAGGTTTACAAGCCAATGGAATTGTTGATAATATTGCAAATAAAAGTTCATTCTCCTTACGAATGCTTGGAACACCAAAGATTATCAAAGAAACCAATGAGCATGTTCATCCAAAGAGAGCAGTTATACCTAAAAATGGTACCATTTTCGACTTTATGCTTCGTCCTTCTCATAATGATGCAGAAATAAAAGATAGTCCTATCTTGGAAACACTGAAAGAAAAAACATCAATCGAAAATAGGTCAATGCCAAAAAAAAATAAAATCGATGCCGGAAGCATTGGATCTGAAGTAGAATACATAGAAAAATTACTTGAGGAGTATAAAATCGAAGGTTTTGGAGTATTATATCCTTTACCTACACTTCCAAATATATTCCCTCTAAATCGTATAGCAGAATCTCAATGTCCACTCTGTAATTGAGATCACACTAGTGATAATGCATATGTAATTCGAAATAAGAAAACTTATCAATATTATTGTCATTGAGCAGATCAAGAAACACAGACAGGCACAAAAAAACCCTCATTAAAACTTACTTTAAATGCATTAGTCTTGGAACAGAAAAACAGTCTTCCAACCCCAGAAAAAATAAAGCGACCCAGAATCTCAGATCCAAATGACCACTTTTATGGGGCGATTTAATTCATATATGTACTTCTAAGAAAAATTTTACCCAGAATGAAGTATATAATGCAATCTAGGCTACACTCGCTTGTGTGGTAAGAGATAAACGAACATGGATTCTCAAACACAGAAAACCGGACAGTAAATTATACTTTGGTATGGCACCTACTCTAGATTTCAGTAAAATAACTATTAATATAGTAGAACTTGAAGGAGAACCAATAAAATTAATCTCTTTGATAGATCGTATATATGACAGCAAGGCGATTATGTATGATAATATCGATTTCTTACCATATTCACCTAATATAGAGCAACCAAAAAATAAATTTTTCAACCTCTTCTTAGGGTTCAAGGCCAAACCAGCACTTCAAATTAATTATGATCTTGTAAACCCAATAATCTGGCATATAGAAAATATCTGGTGTGCCAGGAATAAGGTTCTTTCCATATACGTTCTCAAGTGGTTGGCATTTTTAGTTCAGTATCCAGCAAAAATTCCAGGAACAGTTCTTGTTTTGCATTCACCACTATGATGTGAAAAAAATATCATTACTGATTTTATTCGAAAAAGTTTATTTGGTCCAGAGCTTGTATATTCAACATCCGATTTGGGTAAAATTTTGGGAAAATTCAACAGTAGTATTCAAGGACGTAAACTTATAATTATGAATGAAGTGAGAATGTTAAATGGAAAATGGCATAAGTAAACGATCACTTAAAATCTCTAATTACAGAAGATTACGTCTCAATTGAACGCAAGGGTCTTGAAAATCAAGATTGTGGACATTTTCCCAGATTTATAGTATTAAGCAATCATGATGCACCAATTCGTGTTGAGCAAGGAGATGGGCGTATTGTATGTTTAGATGTTTCACCACGCTGTAAGGGTAATTTTAAATATTTTGATCAATTGGGAAAAATTCTTGAGCATCCCGATACACCTGGATCTTTTATGGGATACTTACTTAATCAAGATCTTTCAAATTGGAAGCCAGAAAAAAATATGCCTACTACTAAGATGAAAATAAAAACAATGCATAAGCATTTAGCAAACCCTATCTGATTTATAATCGATTATATTTTGGTATGATCAAAAGACCAAATTGAAAAACCAGGTTGTGCTATGTTATATCAGGAGTATCGCACATGGTGTGAAACCAATGGTGAAAAGCCATTCAGTAATAATAATTTTGGAAAAAAAATCCCACAAGTTAACATTGAACGAAAATGTGCTAGTGGTGGAAAAAGAGAATGGCAGTATATTCTTAACCGATTCAAGATTATAGTAAAATTACGAGAATCAGTTAGTGATATAGAAGAATTTGCTGACATACCTCAAGCTGAAATATCCACCAATTAATTCACAGATATCCCTGTATTCGATGTTCCAGAAATCGTAACTCCAGAACTAGAAAAAAATATAACCGAGTTATCAGCTACCAATCGCATCAAAAAAAGCAAGGATTCATCACCTGTTCCTATTCTACCAGTTACTAACGAAACCCAGGCTCTCTTCGATTCAATAATAGAACAACCAGAAAGTTCAGTTGTTTCGTCGTCCAAGTCTACCAATATATCTCTGCCTCCCGAAATCGAACATGTAGAATCTGTAGACAATGAAGTTGAATCTTCAGAAATTATCGAAGAATTGGTAGAAGATGATCCCGATTTATTAATGAATGATGAGCCTGAGATATCTCCTGACTTACCAGCAAATGATGAACCAAAATCCAGCAACGATTCACCCTCCTTGCAGATATCATATCCGCCAGGATATCAAACCAGGAAGCAATGAGAGGTACGTCTTCATGAGAAAGCTATCAATCTTGGAGAGGATCCAGATAAGTTCATTACCATTACTGAAAAAGATAAGCTCGATTCCATAGCATTCCGTGATAGAATGCAGACTGATGCGAAAATGTGTGGTTATGCAAAGGAGGCTGAAGAAGATCCTAGTGAATATATGAACATGTCAGTGCAAGAAAGATTAATAAGTGAAGAAATAATTTGCTGTTCTCTTAAGAAAGATGGAATCACCTCATCATGGCTCAATACCGACGAGGAATGAAAAAAAACAGTGAGCATACTCCAGGAAAATGGTATGTTATGATAATTGCTTAGTTAATAAGGAACGAATAAAGGTGAGTTTTGTAGACCTAGAAAGGTCATTCCTTTACAATAGGTAGGATCCTCGATATAAAAAGAATTTTTTGATCCTACAACTAGACGATATAAAAATTCAGATCAAAAAAAAAATTGTAAAATACTTGTAAAGGGGATTTTGTATCACTTGAAATTGCTTATGTATATGAATTTGGAGACAACGATATACTAGTTCTTGTGCCTAATTCGATATTCATAGGAGTAAATTCTCCCAGCATGATTTGCACAATAGCCAGTATAAGATGAGGTAGGTTTCTCACATATTTTACATAACTCTTTCGAAGCTTTTTTTACCGGTATCCGCCAATGCAGACCACACCCAGAAAGCCGAGTGCAAATTTTTCCACAAAATGTACCATCCCTCTTAACATATTGGCAAGTAATACGTTCCATTCAGAATATTTTAGGATATAATATACATAAACCCTTTCACTTTTAATATCAATTATGTAAAAAATCAATTTAAAGTTTCGAGATGATTATTTAGTATTCTAGAATACATTTATCCTTTCGTAATATATACCACATTAAAAAATGAAGGACCAAGATTTTGACATCTCAGAAGAAGTTCTCAACTTATCTACAGGTCGTTGGATCAAAAAGAATGGAAAGTTATTCCAAAAATTGTTGCGTAAAGGTTATAAATATACTAAAGACCTTTCACATTATTTAGATGATGTTCCGCTAATAGATCTAGATGAATATGGTATAATCTATCCCTTAGCTGACTTCTTTTATTCTGCTTTGATTCCGTCTCTTTCTACTTTAGCAAAAATGAGGGATATATGTAAAAGATACCCCATTTCTGTAAGTACTGCCGTGGAAGGAGGAATGTGTCTATTTGCTATAGAAAAAAATGGATGAACTGCGTTACATAATCTGATTCAGATGGGATACCCTGGATATAACTTATCTCAATTATTAGAAATGTGTTGGAATCATAGAGAAACTCAGGAATGGAGAAATGATATACTTGCAAGATTCCTCCATCATCCAAATTTAACTCTATCAAAATATAAACTGAATGCTTTGTATGATGCATTCAGTAAAACAGATGCTCTAGGTCAAGAACATATACTTGCTATAGCGAGAACACTGTAATAAAAAATAAAAATGAATTATAAACCTTAATATAGCCTGAGTTGCCACATAATTTTTTTTCGTTATATTCTATATATTAGAAAATTTCAAATCGATATCCTACTTACCCTATAGGAATACATAATTTTTTTTTTCTGGGTATAGGAGGAAAAAGCATAATTAATTTCGAATTAAAAAAAAAAAATAAGTAGGTTAATATATAATCTCATTCTACTTATCGATATATATTATTTACATATCTATCATGGCAACTGTCCGAAAAACTAGAAAACCCAAAACTAATAGCTTTACCTTCATTTTGGATCAGGTCCTCAATAAATATAACCTATCAGCCAAATCAAACCCGCTTCAATTACATGCTCATGCTGATGAGCTTAGTACTATGCTACCGGATTGGAAGGCTCGTAAAGATGTGAAAGAGGCTCTCCATCGGCGCTTATTCAAAGAAAATCAAATAGGAGTTCTTGTGTCAAACAAAAGAAAGAAAAAGCTCACCATTGAAAAAAGAGCTCTCTATTGTGCCAAAACTGGTAATGAGTGGGATATTTATATCCATGCTCTCGATTTAGGTCCAAAAAGTAATGACGAAATCATTGCCTCCTGTTCGCGACTCTCTTTATTTCGTAATGAATTGGCAAAAGCTAGTATTGCTCAAGAACCTATTGATATTTATGCTAAACTTCCGGGTGTTACCACGGCTTCTAACAAAATTCAGAAAGAACGGACTGAACAAGATGTAGCCAATAATCAGTTAAAAATTCCACCACATTTCTCCTTAGAAAAAGGACTTAAAAGAATTCAAAACATTGATACTACCAAAGATCCCTTATTACAGAATCTCGCAGATGTAATAATGATGTTGTGTATGAGACCTGCTGAAGTATCCAGCCTCCAGATTGATCACTACGAAGTTGACCCATCTAATCCTTCAGCATGATATAAAAATGGTTATTCTTGGTATTGCACTGGATATGCTAAGAATAAAGGAGAAAATAAGGATGATCCAGAACCTCGACTATTCCTATCAATAGAGAAGAATTCAGAATATGCAAGAGCATTGCTTATCTGGATTCAAGAGGCTATAAAGGCTGGAAAGTTAAGTGATTCTACCTTTAGTAAAAATGGAAAGCACAATACTAGGGCATTTAGCAAGTTTTTGAAGCCTTATAAAATCATGCCTAAAATATTAAGAAAAATAGAAGGAAAACATGCCTGCAGAGTTCACGGTGGTCCAAACCCAACTCATCAGCATCTTGATCTTCTTAACAGAATAGCATTGAGGCATAAGATTGTTCGTCTAGATGCGGGAAAGAATTATGCTATAGGCGATACAGAATTAGAAGACTCTGACCTCGAATCCGAATCTGACCAAGCGCCTAGTCCAATCTCTGGATCTCAGGCCTCATCATTCCAACCTAAAAACAATAATTCTAATCCCTTTGAATCTCAAATAGCAGAAATTGATTCAATGCTAGCTAGCTTCTAAAAAACTGCTATATTCTAAATCATATCTTAGCTCTTTCGATAAAATAAATATATGAAGGCGTTTTTATTTTTTAGGTCAGATAAAGAAGTAGAACAGGTGCTCAAAGCAATGGCAATCTAGCTATCTTCGGCAAACCTTCACAATTTATTTTTTTTATCTAGTAGAGAAATCAGTTAAGATACATGTAGTGAAAATTTAGTAAATAAAATAAAAATGTCTTAGTTAGATAAAACAATATATTTGATATATAATGCATTCATATAACTCACTCAATATTCAAGATATTTGTAAAGAATAGACAAAAAATAATTATACCCGATACATGTTAACCGAATATGGTTTAAACTATATCAATAATTTTAAAACACCAGAAGCTTGGTTACAATTTGCAAAGTATCATCCACCTATATATATATGTAGACGTTTATTAATACTAGGATATGATGTTAATAGAAAGAATTATTGGAAAAACTTTGTATTCCCCATAAAAAACAATCTAACTAGAAATGAATCCAAAGCTAATAACTCTGAATTTGGAGAATTTTTAATCCAAGTAGCATATTTTAAAGCTTTGTATATAAAAAATCGATTAGCTATTATCATTCAGCGAGCATATTGTTTATGGAAAAAATGAATAAATTCTGCTATAATAATCCAGCAAGCAGTAAAGAAATGGCTTTATCAACTAGGTAGACCATTAATGAAACATGCTCAAGATCGGTTTTATCAAAATGCTAATAAACTTGAAAATTCGAGGTAACTCAGAAGATTTTTAACACAGGTAGAAAAGTGTCGATGTAAAATAAAAATCTATGAAATGTATGCCCCTTTTTTTCACGATTGCCATCGAAGATCTAGCGATCCTGGCTTATACTAAAAAATTCGTAAATGAACAGATCACCGAATCTGAAATTAGTTTTCATAGTATCTAAATTTGGTTTTATTAGTTGCAAGAAGTATAGTATATAAAAATGAGTCAAGTATATAGAAATTTTAATTGTAATTGTTAATTATGCAAATAAATAAACCGAAAGATACATTAATCATTTGCTGATCATAATTCTTTTGCAATAAAAATATTGTACTAATCTTTTATGTTACTTCCATGATAAACAGTTTTGATATGATGGATTGTGATACTTGAACCTGAACAAATAGCTTGGTAATTGCTTCTAAAATAGAAACAAATGTGTCTTCTCGTGAAGTATTTAATGATAAGTGTAAGCGTGCTCACAAACCTTGAGATCCCACTCTAAAGAATGGAAAAAATTATAAACTTAATATTTAGTGCATTACCCAAATTAAAAATAAATGTCTCTTATTCTCAAGTAACAAAAGAGAATACTATAGGAAACGTGACCAAGGCTTCTTTATTCTGCTTGTCTGTCAATAAAAATTCGAATGAGCTTATACAAGAGAATGCGCAAGATTCAGACCTAATAAAGCATCTATTAGCACCTTACCATGATATAGATTATTCATATATAAGTTCTCAAAGAATTGGATATGAAAATCATGTCATTTCCAAATTATGAAAGAGAAAAAGAGACGTTAGTCCTAATAACATAGATAAATATTCAAGAAAGCGTATAAAGAAATACTATTCAAGAAAGTATATAAAGAAATATTATTCAAGAAAGCGTATAAAGAAATACTATTCAAATAAGTCTGAGACTCGAACCTTTGCTTCTTCTAATAATGTAATGAGTGGCCTAGATTCTCAATATGTCAAGCAAAATATATGAATGCATTCAAAATATGTCATATAAGTCACTGGTATCTGATACCAAAATGCAATTATGTCTAACTTGTAGATTTGAATCTATTTTTTTTATGAATGAATGTCAGTTTTTTTAATGTATTAGTCATATTAGCTCTAGTAATATATTATGTGTAATAAATTAGTTACTATAATAAAAGAAACTAATTCATTTTATTTTTTATCTATACTCAGTTCATTATATAAAATAATTTATAAATGGACTAATCAACAAATCCGAAATTGGTTTTGTTAGTACGTAGTAGATATTATATAAGAATGAGCTAAGTATAAAGAAATTTTGGTTGTAAAACTTATCTGGGTCTACTTGTTGTAATGTCTCTTTCTGATCTTTGAACCTTTGCATATAGTATTTTAAAAAATCTTGATGATGAAATCATCCGAGATAAAGAATTTACAGAGCTTAATACATGCTCAGAATGTGATAAAAAAATTCTTATACACAACTACGAACCATTGACAATTCTCTTATGTGGTCATGTATACCACAGATATTGTGTTGAGAAATTTTTACTTACGAAAGAAAATAAATGTCCTAATTGTGATAAGGTCATTGAGCCTATAATATCATTAGAAACACCAATTAATTCTCTCAATCTTAGTAGTAAAAAGCAGGGTAGTGATTCTACAGAAAAATTCTCTAGTAAAAAAATTAAGCCAGTTAATAGGGATAGTTCACCAACTTTAAAAAAGTTAATTAAAGAATTGACTACTCCAATTGCCAGGCAAATTTCATCAGAAAACATTATTATTTTGCAGTCAGATATTTCTGAAATGAACATAGATTCAGTTAATTTTCATAAATTAAATAAAAAGATTATCAAAGCTGAAGATAATAATCAAAAAACCAATCAAGACGTAATACATTCATATTATTATTTCGGAAAAGGATATAATTTATGGTATGATTTTTACAGGCAATCTAATAATGAGGACGCGTCTAATGCTTTAGTTAATGATAAAATCCGAGAGCATATTCCTGATCAAGATAAAATTACTGAGACTAACCTTCGAAAAAGAAAAGAAAGGGCTAAAAAAGTTTTCAACCTTTTTAATAGTATTGGTGGTAAAAAAATAATAGATCGTGTTAAATCTTTTTTTGCATCAAATATTTCAAATCTAAGTCTAGATGATATTGATTATGTAATAGCAAAGGTTTTAAAAGCATCTGATTAAAAATAAATTACTGCGCCACTGTGACAACTGATGTCACACCTCTTTAGGTGTAAATAATAAAGTTTTTATTTTTTCAATAATTTGACTATATACAAAAATATTCATTAACACACAAAGTGCAGGTTTGATAAAAAATTAGCCATATAAATATTATTTTTTTTCTGTTAATATATAACAATGAAAGAACATAGTTTACTTACAAATAAAAATTATATCGAAAAGTGGCATATCTTTAGAGGGTGTAATGTTTGTGACGAATGCAATCACCATTCTCACCTATATTGCAAAATATGCAAAAAAGTAGCGAATGGAATATATAAGTGGTGTGAATGCGATAACATGTTAGAATAAATTTCACATACATATAAATTTATCTGTACTATAATACCTTACGAGGCTTATCATTATGTATAACTTATGTGAAATAAGTAAAAAGTACCATTTTTAAGTTTTTCTTGAAATAGTACCCTAATCCAAATTCGGTCAACAATCTCATGACACATACGTTATCTGTGCAACCAAATCTTTATATGAATTTTTTTGAATTTTATTTACAAACGTTCATAGAAAAATAATACCCAAGCTTTAGATCTACTCCAAAGCCGATACAAAAATTTATTCATTCTAACCAAAACATATATATTTCTGCTTTTATAGTCTTTATAATAAAAAATAAAGGCTCTACTAGGTGGTCGGGCAAAGTATAATACATAGGGATCTTTCTCTACGTCGTAATGCTGAAGATCTCGAGAGCTTCAACTTGCATCCCACATGCCTAAGAGTCATCCTATGACCAACGTAGTGTAATGTAGAATGTAAAAAAATAGTGTAGAGCACATATAGGTCCTTTTTCTGCTATTCTCTTGTCATTTGTACTGTCATTCAGAGAAGAGCGAAATCCATTTATAAAGGGGAGTATAATGAAGTTATGAAAGTTTATTGCTTTACAGTGATTAAAAAATCGAACTAACATTTATTGCTTCCAAAATGTTTGAAAATTATTTTTACCTTAACTGCAACCAACAAAGCAATGTATTGTATTTTAAAGAATGGTTGCCAAATGTCTATCTACTGAAGGTTAAGACTTTGAGAAGAAACAATGTTAATATAGCAGAATCTCAATACTGCTAGGAGCTAGAAGAAGCTATAACTACGTGTGGGACAAATAATTCAAAAAATAAGCAAAAGCTAGTAGAGATCTTATCTCAGTTTAATACGACTTCTAAGATATGTAATAAAAAATGGGTTATCTATTTTTTTTGAAAGATGATAAACAATTTTGCAGAAGGGGATGGAAAAATAACAATATAGACCTATGTTGCTGTCTGTATCCGAGTGTACGTGATAAAGTTTTTGCGTATGTCTTAGCTTACAGAATGCTAGCACCGTAAGCATCAAAGGGTGCAGTTCAGGGGGTTCATCGTTCCGGTATAGGTCTCACACTAGGTTCAGTATGAGCTATGCCTTGTGTACCTCGTCACTGACCGTGGGCATGGATCCCATTTATATTATAAAAAATGAATAACTTTGAAATAGCTGATTTCATATATTATATTATATAATTATATTATCTTGAAGATACTAGATTAAGTTATTTTTCTTTTTCTGTTTTAGGAACAATGTCAAAAAATTTATAAAGAAGCTTGGACAGGAGAAAAGGAGAAAGTAAGTATAAATATATATGTACCTCATACTATCCAAAACGAAAAGCACTTATCTTTTTTCATTTTTTACTAATATAGCGACAAGCTATGGAACAGGAACGTAATGTTAATATAATTCAAGAGAATATAGAATTTATATTAAGCGGATGTGTAAGTAAATATCATAATTTCGATTTCTGGTGTGTTTATTGTTAATTGGGAAATATTATCTATAGAGAGTTAAGCTAGAAAATAGTTGCTCAGAAGCTACTATGGTCGCATATACCGAAATTGTTCATCATTTGGAATGCTTAGATCTAATGACAATTAAACCAGAAGTTCCTTTAGCATCTGGTATTATTGATCTCTCCAAAAATGAAGACCCATTTGTAAATTTGTTATCGTCTAGGTCTAAGCAGATTTTGATGCACCATGAGTTTGGCAATAATGAATTTCCGGAAGAAATTAAATTCATAGTGGATGATTTCATAGACATGTATAAAGATCTGAGACCTAACTTTGATTCTATGTTAATGCGACCAATAGCCTTTCTACGAGAAGAAATGTCAATTGAATCCAGACGTATACTGATGGTGGTTTTTGACTTGTTAGAAGGATTGTAAGTTATTTGCGTTAAATTATGTGTATATTTATATAAGGTTATATTATTAATTAAGAGTATTTCTAATTCCAGGCAACATATTTGGAGTCTGAGACCATTATTAATAGAAGATGATTACAGCGAGAACTCATATGTAATTCATGCTGTATCAAAGGTTTTAGATCCAATCTTCACATATTCGAAGTGGTCCCTTAAACGTGCATGATAATATATATACTGTAATTATTTTTATAATGATCATTATAAATATGTAAATACCTGCTAAATGCTATACATAAATTTTAATACGTATAGGTCTGAGCAGACAAACAAGTCATCACAGTCTAGGATAGAATGAATGGAAGCCACGAATTCAGGAAAGAAGCCAGATCTACAAGTTTTGTTAAAGCTTAACACAGTGAAAAATGAAATAGTACTTGCTGAGGTTTCACGATTACTGCCTCAACAAGATAAAGAAATTATCAACTGGAAAAAATTGGTATGTATTTGCAAAGATTGTTTTAATGAACGATATAACATTTTTTTTGATAGGAGGGATGATACTACCGATATAGCCAGATCAATAAATGTCAAGTTAGGGAAAGTTCCTGTTTTAGGTATCCAAGTAATACAAGATCGTGTAGTCGTTTCTGCATTAGACTTATTTGAAGACGATTTTTATCGGTTTTTCCGAATATGTGAGTTGGTTATACTATTACGTATTTCCTCATGCCCGATAGTTGAAGAATTTTTAAAGAATGCCCTTAAAATGAGGTTTGTGATAGAAAAAATTATTGCAATGTCTGTTGATATGAAGGACGAAATTAGTCTTTTGCTAGTAACTGAAAATCAGACTCTATTAACATTAATAATGTTGACAACATATTCTCCATCAAAAAATTTATAGATAAAAAATTTCTGAATATGTATATTATTATTCTGTATTTTGTTTTTATTTTTTATATCAATAAAGCTAGCCCTGGTTGATCAAAAGAAGTTATTAATTGCTTTGCAGGCTTAGATAAACATCATTAGTAGATCATGGTTTAACATTAATAAAAA
>CAJVQA010004674.1:0-17231 GCA_910591915.1 Cetraspora pellucida
GTACATGTTATGATTATAATCCCACACCATTTTATTATAATAAAAATGGTGTGGGATTATAATCATAACATGTACTATCGGAATGATCTGGTATTGTAAAATGATTTATTTATATGCTGC
Source organism: Cetraspora pellucida (assembly GCA_910591915.1). NCBI lineage: Eukaryota > Fungi > Glomeromycota > Glomeromycetes > Diversisporales > Gigasporaceae > Cetraspora > Cetraspora pellucida. Next base: position 121 of record CAJVQA010004674.1, read on the forward strand.
ACACCGGGTGAAAAATCATTAGTGTAACATCGACGGTTCCTCCTGTTCTATAACAGTATTATAAATATATAATTTGCCTTAATTGATATAGAGGTTCGGGTTTTTAATTCGGGGTACCCAGCCGTTTGATGCACTACGCTACGCTTGTACTTAGTTCTTCGTATGCTAAATAAATGGCTAAATATGAGTGTTTGTGTTTACCCTATCCTATACCTATCTTACCTTTACATTTATTCCACAAGAATTCACCATATTTGTACAACGCTTTGCGTTACTGTATTCAGAAAATTAAATTTGTTTATTCTGTTTCTACATTCATTAAATTGATCTACACGTTGCATAAATTATATTCTTGATATGATAAAGAATATTCGTATATAAGTGTATCAAAAAAGTACTCTAAACATATTAAAAATGCAACCTTGTTTACCTGTTTTAGTGATCACCAAATTTTGGTAATTGTTTATGAGTGAAAAAGCAAGATCGGACTTTTTTAACGCAGATGATTGGTTATGAACCACCAAGTTGATTACTAAATCAACGAGAAAATAACCATTAAAAAAAGTGAAGAACCAACAGAAATAATTCTTGTGAAGTCTATTTATCAACAAAATGAAATTTATATAAATAATATTTTACCTATATTTGAAAAAGTCAACTTTCGGATAAATAATATTTTTCTTAAATACTAATATTGTATTAATATAAATTATCTGGATCTTTCTTTTGTCAATTATCGTCATTAACCCGTGATACAAATATAATACACTATAGTGCGAATTCGGTTTAGAAATTTGAGAATGTTCTGTGTCACTTATGAATCAGTGCGAATCCAGTTTAGAAATTTGAGAATGATCTGTGTCACGTGTGAAATATTCAATATAATAAAAGGCACACGTATGTTCGTACGTAAGTACTTGGCAAAAATTGTTAGTTAAGTCATGGAAAAAACATCAATGGATTGGCTTGAAAAAGCAATTTCCGATGGGCATATGAATTATCTTGAATATAATAAATTTACTGACCCTATAGAGATTGGCATCGGAAGTTTTGGAAAGGTTTTTAAATACGATTGGAAAGACTGTGAATTAACAGTTGCTCTTAAATGCCTTAAGATCGATGCAATTATAGATGAGAACGAAATTAAGGACTTTATTAATGAGGTATGATCTGTTATATTGAAATCCTAATTTACATCTTATTATAGGATAATAAATTTTAATTTTTTTTAATCTATGTAATCAGCTTAAACTATTACGAAAAGTTTATTACCATCCAAGCATTATTTTATTCTATGGGATCACGAAAGGTAAACAAATAAGTTATAATTTTTGATGATATTCTTTTAAATAAGATATTTATCTTATGTAAATAAATAGATAGCAACGGATATTATAATATGGTTTTTCAGTATGCTAATAATGGAAATTTACGAGAATACTTAAAAGCAAATTTTAAAGAATTAAAATGGACAGATAAATTGAGTATTGCTAAGGAAATAGCACTTGGACTTTTATTCTTGCATGATAATGATATTATTCATAGTAACATTGTAAGTATATAAAAATTTACTGAATTTTTTAATTTATTATATTTATTGATCGTTAATAATCCAATAATTTAGCATTCGAAGAATATTTTAATTCATAAAAGACAACCAAAGATTACAGATTTTGGACTATCAAAGCAATTAAATGAAATGTCTAGGGCTTCAAACTCAATTGTTCATGGAAAACCGGCATACATTGAACCTCAATGTCTTATTACGCCAGGTTATAAACGTAACAAAAAATCTGATATTTATAGCTTTGGAGTAATTCTCTGGGAAATTTCAAGTGGAAGACCACCATTTCAAAATTTTAAATCAAAAATAGATCTCTGTTTTCATATAGTCCAAAAAAATAGAGAAGAACCTATAGGAGGTACACCACCTCAATATATTGAACTTTATAAAAAATGTTGGGACAGTGATCCTGCTAATCGTCCAGAAACAAAATTAGTTTTCAATAATTTAAAAAAATTTGTTAATGAAGATTCAAATCAAAAAATTACCAATGAACAATTAATTAAAAACAATCGATCTACTAATAGCTCAAAAAAATTCTTTGAAATTTTAAATAGACTTAGTCCTACTAAAGTTTTCAGTCAAATTCTTTCCAAAGAAACCCCGGATAAACCTAACATTAACGAAGTATTAATTGAAAATAATGGAATTTCTTCTTTAAACCAGAATATAAATCCACTTGAAATCACAACACCGTTTCCACTTTATTTAACCGATGCATCTTTATTACAAGATAATATTATTCTTGTGAATATAAGAAAAGAAGCAAATAAATGTTTCGAGGAAGGCAAATTTCTTAAAGCATTAGAACTTTATAAAGAAATTCTCAAGGACAGTCAGCATAACGTTGAAAATGAAAGAAGTGTTTCAACTTGGGATCTTTCTTATAAATGTGGATCTGAAAAAATAAACGAGTTAATAAAGGCACTTTGCAAAAACAATATCATAAAACATTTAAATCTTCAAAATAATAATCTTGGATCAGAAGGGGGAAAAGCATTAGCAAATGTACTTTATCAGAACACTACTTTGATTTCTTTGAAGCTTAGTAATAATAAACTTGGATCAGAGGGTGGAAAAGCACTAGCAGATGCACTTTGCAAGAATAATACACTGAATTCTTTGAATCTTTATAGTAATAATCTTGGTTTAGAAGGAGGAAAAGCATTAGCATTTACACTTTATAAGAATACCGCACTGACTTCTTTGGATCTTGGCTTGAATGAACTTGAATTAGATGTCGGAAAAACATTAGCAGATGCACTTTGCAAAAATATAACATTGACTTCTTTATATCTTGGTGGTAATAATCTTGGATCAGAGGGCGGAAAAGCATTAGCAGAGGCGCTCCACAAGAATACCACGTTAACTTCTTTAAACCTTCGAGTTAATAATCTTAGATCCGAAGGAGGAAAAGCATTAGCAGATGCACTTTACAAGAACACTACGTTAACCTCCTTAAATCTTTATGGTAATGAACTTGGATCAGAAGGTGGAAAACCATTGGCGGATGCACTTTGTAAAAATACTACATTAACTTCTTTGGACCTTGGTTTGAATGAACTTGGATTAGATATCGGAAAAACATTAGCAAATGCACTCTGCAAGAATACTACGTTAACTTCTTTAAACCTTTATTATAATGATCTTGGATCAGAGGGAGGAAAAATATTAGCAGAAGCACTTTCCAAAAACTCAACGCTAATTTATTTGAATCTTGGTGGTAATAAAATAGGATCAGAAGGAGGAAAAGCTTTAGCTGATGCACTTTACAAGAACAAGACGCTGACTTTTTTGAATCTCGAAGAGAACAAACTTGGATCAGACGGAGGAAAAGTATTAGCAGATGCACTTTGCAAGAATACTACATTAACTTCTCTAGATCTTAGTTTAAATAAAATTGGGAAAGAGGGTGGAAAAGCATTAGCAGATGCACTTTTCAAGAACACTACGTTGACTTCTTTGAATCTTAATTACAATTTTCTTGGGACGGAAGGAGGAAAAGCATTTGCTCATGCACTTTGCAAGAACAATACCATAGAATATCTGTCTCTACGTGCTAACAATATTAATTTTAAAGTAGAATCAAATAAGTCTGGCGTTATAATAAACCAAGAAATTATTTAGAATAACAAAAAATGCGAACAATATAAATAAAAAATATTATGAATATGTAATTAATATTAAAATATAAATTAGGGTCTTAAGGTATAGACCTTATGATTGTAACTGATACCAGTTTGGTCAGAAACCATTAACTGACTAACTAGTTGCTCTTGCCCAAATGGGTGATCAAATTTCAAATTAAATGAGATTAATATTCAGTTTCATTTTAGTCTGGTTTTTTTAGTCCAGTTTTCAATAGTTTATAACATTAAACTGATTCAAACCGGTTAGAGATAAATCGGTCTTAAAAGACCGAATAAGAACCAGTTTTTTAAAAAAATTTAGCATTAGTGAACGTTAAAAAAAGCCAAATAATTGCTTATTTTGATCACTGATACCATTTGATTTAATTCCCTTCACTATCACTAAAATGGTTAAAAATTAGAACTGGGGACAAAGTAGATTGATGAACCAATCTTATTAGAACTGGAAAAGGCTGAACCGAATCAAATACATTCTTAAAACTAGTTTTAGGTGATCTGATTTTAAAACTTAGAGGAGTACTATTTCTTAATTTTTTTTACTAAAAGTTTGGTCACCCTCCTTCTAGACGATAAAATTCGCAGTCAACCAAAATGGATATATATAAATATAGATATGACATAACTGTTAACCTTTTCACATTCGCCTATTTTTTTAATTTGGTTCGATCAATTGATGTTTTGCTTATTGTTAATTTGTATCCTACATACTATACAAAAAATGCGTGGCAAATTTATAATTTGATTAATTAATAGCAACACTCAAAAATCTTAGAGGTTGCCTAATAAGTAATAATAGTTCTGGATTAATTTTACTATAAATCAAGTCTTAAAATTTTATTTCTGAAATTAGACAAAATTATATTTAATTATTATACATGTATTCAATTTTGTTACTTATATCCTACTCTTGTAAATTAAAATTTTTGAAAATTTAAGCAGTATCTTGACAACTATCAAGTCAAATTTAATAAACTTTTTTTTATTTAAATTTTACAAAGTTGTATACGTATTAATCAAAATTTTAAGTTTAATTTACAGATATGAATATTTATACCAAAATTTGAAGGTATATATAACAGCTATTATCTTTTATTATAATTATAATATTTATAAAATATAATACATATTATAAAAACAATTATTATAAAATATACCTATAGTGTTTCGATATTTATATTTTTGCTAAAATATAAGGTCTAGAGTGCAATTACAGACAAGGTTAGAGTTCAGATATAAAGACCAAAATTTAGGTCAGCATAAGGTTTTTGATGGTTCTGAACATATTTATGAGATACAGAAACTATGGTGTTAAACATCTATGGTACATTTTAGTAGTGTTATTATTTATTACTTGGTTTAAAATATAGTTTTTTTTATAATTAGAGTTTTTACTATATTGATATGTAAACGGTATTGGCTTATTATCATTAGTTTTTTAAAAAAATAAATAAAAATATATTTGGAATTAATACAAATGAAATATAAAACTATTGCAAGATACATAGTTCGATCATATAGATCAACGCAGTCTATGAAGTTTAATAAAATTAAATTTGTTTAGAATATATTTATTAAAAAATTTTTTAACATATCGATAGATTATATTGCAGCACCTGACGTATAATTGGTGGTAGAATTCATTTGGAAAATTAAAGATTAAAGTGGTGTGTAATTGTAGTAATAAATGTGTTTAATACGGTTACAGAATGTGCCGTATTATTTGCCGTAATTTCTTTGAGCTGTAACTGTAATGCCGCTATGTTAAAATCCAATAATTGTATCTAGATATCATAATGCTATTATATTAAAATATTATAATACTGAACAATATAGGATAACCTTTTGTCTGATGTTGTTGTAAAGTAATTTTAAAAATAGGATACTACATAGTAAAAATAAGGTCAGTATTTTATTATTCAAAAAAGGTTCTTTAAACTGTTCTTAGGAATTAATTTCATCATCAAATTAAATAAAGTATTTTTTATTGATATGGTTGTTTCTGCCATTCAAGAGTTATGCAAAATTCTGATGCTCATAATCATAATCCTGATAACAAAATCTTGAAATACTAAAATCTCAAAAATACAAAATCCTAACAGTACAAAATCCTAATAATAAAACATTATAAATTTTAAATGCAAAAATGCAAAAAATATTAGAGTTAGTAGTAAGAGGTCCTAATTCAGTGAGTCTGTCACTAATCAAAGGTCAGTTTCATGTAACATTCAGATGGCTTTCACTTGAAAAAAGCATGTAGATTTGGTGAGCGATTTTGATTTGAATCTGGCTTATCCTGGATAGTCTACACTATATTGAAACTATCACTCTAGATATTCTAAACTCAGTATTTAACACTATATTGGGAATTACTATCAATCAGATTAGGATTTACTACTTTATGCAAGTTAGGTTTATTCTTTAACAATGATTCTCTACAGTCACTCATAGATGAACCTTTCATTTGATTTATTTCAGGTAGGAGAAATCTGTTTTATTACTTGCATGAATGTATATATTATTTATAACTAATTTACTATTTATTTTTAGGATGCCAATAATGATTATAATGATTATAATGCTTGTATTAATTATAATCATTATAATTAATATAAACAATATAATCATTATAAGTACAGTTATCCCAAGTATGGCGAGAGATCTTCATACTCTGGAAAAGCATGACTTGAGATCGAATAATGAAAATCCATGATAAAATTGGTCACTTGTGAATCATGTATTGTAGGTCTAACAGTAGTTAGAATTTTGAATTTTCAGGATTTTGTACATGTTGAGATTTTAGTATTTCAGAATTTTGTATTTGTAAGATTTTAATATTTGAGGATTTTGTCTGTCATAATTGTGTGCATTAGGATTATGAGCTTTAAGATTTCATACTAAACTCCTGTTATTCAGTTACAATATGAAAACCTTTAACTTTAAATAGTTTTTAAGCTATATAAGTTTAATTAACATTATTCATTATTTTGTTTGATTTAAATTCTTAATTTTGCTCTGTAAAGTATACAAATTGTACTATGTAGTTGTTCTTATATATATAAGTTATTAAGCTAAATATTATTGAAAATAACAAATTTATTTTAATATTAGTAATAAAGTCTAAACAAATAGTAATTAAAAAACTAATAATTGTGAAAATTAAATTCATATCCATCCTTATCACTATGAATTTTTATAACTTTTTATATTGATGTAACTTCTGAATTAAGGTTATTATAACCTATATTGTTATAATATTTTTGATGTAATGACATGATAATTGGACATAACTATGCATTATCAAATGCTTGCATCTATAGTTGTCACATATTATAATTTATGTAATAACAATAAAAAAAATTTGCAATATTGTAAATTTATATAGGACCAGATATATGTTTGATTTTATTGGATGGTTGATCACCTAAACTTCACAAAGCTTTAATTCTTTATATGATGTAAATTTATCTAGAAGAAGAAAGTATTAGAACAAGACACATATTATCTTTAAATATTGTATTTTAAAAAGAACTAACAATTGGACTAAGATAAACTATCTGGTCCAATGAAGCTACAGCTGCTCATCAGGTAAAAATGTTATTGGTCTAATTTTAACATTGAGCTGACCAAAATTATATAGACAATTATGCAATGCATGCCAAATTTTGTAGATCAGTCAATCAAATTTACTTTGACCAAGGTAGTGTAGTATCTAAGTCTTTTGATAAGGTATGGTATTGTGTGGCATTACGGCATTACAGTTACGGTATTACGGCTACAGCATCACGGCTACGGAATTATGGTGTATGATATTTACTGCAATCAGGTACTGTGATTCTACCACATGGTAGAATGTCATAATGAATACGTATATTAAACATAACCTCATAATAACAGAAGGAACCGTTGATGTTACACAACTGATCCTTCACCCATATAAAAAAAATTATTTTACAATACCGGATCATTCCGCTAGTGCATGTTATGACTGCAATCCACCATTTTTATTATAATAAAATGGTGTGGGGTTATAAGCATAACATGTACTAGCGGAATGATCTGATATTGTAAAATAATTTTTTTTTATACGGGCGAAGGACAGTTGTGTAACATTGACGGTTCCTTCTGCTGAATTATTAAGATCAGTGGCTCATATTCACTTAAATATGATTGATATGTATACTTGGCACCGATCCCAAATTAATATAAGAACGGGTATACTATTACTATTGTGTATAAACCATCTTAACGATAGACGTAAATACAGCGATCATTTTTTACTGTGCAGACTGTGCGCAGCACATAGGATCAAAATTTTGTGCACACTTTCTTTTGAACAGATTTGCAGATGTAGTTTTTCTTTATTTGCCGCACAGAAAAGTTTCCAAATGAGGCAAATTTTAACTGAAAAACTGACACTGTGTATAGCTATTAGACATTGTTTACTGTAATGAATGATTCTCCTAAGAAAATAGTAACACTTTCAAATTCAAAACAGATTTTTAATAAACATTTCCAAATGCTTAATAAATTAACTACGTATTTCCCGCAATCACATAATGATTAAACCTTCATATCTATACAGTTTGCTTCTTAATGGTATAAACTTTGACAACATGAAGTAATGCAACGCAGTTGCTTACCCTGCTTCGGTTCTCTTGCAGTTTAGGTGACACCATGAATAAATTATTATTAATCAACTGATTTAAATTATGTGTCACCTATGCTGCAAGAGATCCCTTGCTTCACTTAATAAAACCGTGTTTGGTGCATATGAATTTACGTTTATAGTTGTAATTAATTATTTTTTCATTTTTATGAAAATTAAAATTAGTAAATCAATGTGATCGTGGAAAAATAATCATCATTAATAACCACAGTCCGAGGTCAGTTTCTACCACGATGAATCTATCACAAAAATGAAGTAAGAATTACAAAATTCGACTTTAAAATACGTGTATAAATTATTATCGTTATCACTATTATAATTAATATCGAAATTGATATGTATATTAGTGTTTTGACAGAACACCTGGACCATGAGTTACCTAACTAAGATCCTGCGAATGCCAGTAAGGTACTTTGCTATGCCTGAGTAGAATTCGTTATTCAAGAGGATCGCATCGAAGATCTAAAATGTATAAAGAAATTAGGGATCCAGTCGATAAAAACAATAAACGTTCAAAAACACACTATATAATTTAGTCCAATTACGACCGGAGCTAACCTACACATGAGTTTACGGTGCACTCACAAAAAGTCGTAACAGCACTTATAATTTATCTTGCTAAAATGAAAATTTATGTATATAGTAACGAATTTGTTTGAGATGGAACTTAAGATTTGATTAAATTGCATTATTAAATTTTATAGCTTTTAAATATATAAGGTATAAGAAACTTGAGCAACATAAAAATAATTTATTAATTGTTGATGAAGTTCTGTAACTTTAAGATTATGGTATATAGTGATTTTACATTTGAATTTGAGGAAATTAAAGGACATGCAAAGCTAATATAATAAAAAAACTGAAAAACTTGTTTTCTTGCTATTGTATAAGGGTTTCAATTTAAGAATTCGTTAAAAAATTAACAAAAAAAAAAAATTGATTTGCACTATATAAATAGAAGAAAGAAAAATTCTATCGAATTCTAACATCTTCAATATTCTAACTATCATTAATTGGAGGTCATTGAAAAGGAACATCATAAAACAGTGTCAAACCACTGTGGCTACACCACAAGCGCAGCCAAAACAAAAGAAATAATTCTTTATCAAAATCATTAGCATGGCGAAGATACACCGCCAGCACGGCCAAAACAACTAAAAAGAAGAAAAAAAAATTTTTTTTTTATCAAAATAATCAGCACAATGGTTTACTTGAGCTATGGCTCAATTCAACGTTAAGCAGATATATTTACCAATAAATAATTAAACCAACTATAGGAAAGAAAAATATTAAAAGTATCCATAAAAGTTTTGAAAGCATCGAACGGCCAGACTGTAAGACTTCAAAAATTGCAATAATATCCAATATCAACTATAAAAATTGTTCGAAATTATTAATTATCGAAAAGTAAACAAGAAATGAAAACAAAAATATACTCACTATGATAAGTCCCAAAAGACCACCCCATACTGGAGAATAAAAAGTATCTTCAAGCGACATTTTTTGTGACTTATTTTGATGAAGAATTGGTCTTGCTGACAGAATCTTAATTTTTATCGTTATATATCAAGATTGTAATCCAGAGTCTGATAAGTGATTGGATGACCTTGTACATAAAACATATGCAACTAGATCATGTGATCAAGAGACTAGTCCGCTTTAATCTAAAGTTCATAATACATGACTTTATTATGACATAAACATATATCCATTGTGGATTAATAAAAAGAGTAGGAAATTAGAAAATTATGTATTCATTTAAATTAAAGAATTCTATCTTCGCAACAAATATTGTATGTACTGTACGTAGTTTGTTATGAAATTACATGTAAGGCATACATAATAAAAATAGTACGTATATTCAATTTTCTTCCCGTGAAAATTTTCCTACGTATTAACTATTTTCCGTATAATGTTAAGATTTGTTCAACAGTTACTATCTATGTTACGTACTATAATGACGAAAAAGTTGTCGTATTGTTACCATATAAAGTTACTGCATGTTAAATAAGTCAATGAGATTTCTTTACCTATTTGTAAATTTGTTGGACAATCACTTCTTCATTCTAATATTTGACATCGAAATATTCTATGCTTAGCGTTAGGCGTATTGTCATCGACATGGCTAAAAAGTAATGAAACCATTTTGGTAATAATTACGTATTAGTGTTAATTTGACGCCGCTAAATAATTAATAGTTTTTCTGAGCAACAGTGTGATGCTAAATCGTCGCATAAAAATAATTAATCCATATGAATTCACATGCTATAAATTATAATGTGTGATGATTTAGAATCACGCATGTTGTGCTACGTTTGCCAGCATTATGCAAATCCACCTTTAACGTTAACCTTAAAATCTTGGCTAAAAACTTGGGCACCGCCAAAAATATATAGTGAGATAAATATTATCATTGTCGTTATTGTATTTGCAAAATAATGTAATGGTTTCGTAGTCATTTGAACTGGTTTGATTTTTTGCGTTACATCTGATATTGAAATTTGATTGACTAGCTAATAGCTCGGTTTAATCGTTCGAACTGACCTCAACTCTAACCGTAATGAAATTTTATTAATCATATGAGTTCCAAAGATTTCGTAACAATTAATAATTTAAATAGCTTATACATGTGTGAGATATACAAGGGTTACGTAATGCAAATCTATTGGCTAGGTTGTGTAGATCCCATGATCCATAATAATTCAACTTATACGACAAATATAAACGTATACAAATAATCCATCATGAAGTTAGTGTTCGAGTTGGTAAAAATTTTTCCAATCGATTAGTTGCCAACTATTAGTTGCAACTAATCGATTTTTCCTAAATTTGTTGATTGGTCAATCAACTAAAGAGATCAACACGAACCAGCCCGAATAGACAGAATATAGTTCCAATCCGGATAAATCCGGCATCCATTTATCCATATGAGTGCATGAGAATGAAGACCCGTATTCAATCATAATAAATCATTAAAAGTATTTCCTCTTTATCCAGATATCCATTTACTCTTGATATCCGGATAAACAGGATAATTATCCAGATATCCATTTACTCTTGATATCCGGATAAACAGGATAATTATCCGGATATCAATAGTAAAATGGACATCCGAATCTGGATATCAAATAGATAAATGGATGAATGGATAATGGATAGGAACTCTATCTCAGAATTTAACTAGTTGATGATTTAATCGATTAGTTGTTTCAAAATTTTCCAAATCGAATAGTTGGAAAGTTGTCAACTAGTTGGGTTTTCAACTAACGATTTGGATCACTACATGAAGTTCAAAGTAACAACTTCAAAAAAGCTCTGTAGTCATGCTATCTTACGTTACATCTCCATTTGATATTTAAAATAATTCGATCGTCTCTAAAGTTACATATGATTCCCAACAAGATATTGAAAATCAGTATTTGTTTCACTTGAATTGCACGATGATATTTAATTTTTTTTCGTTATGAACATGACGAAAGTTCAGTTTATACATGAATGATTAGGGTTGGGCCTCAACTAATTTAATCAAACATTAATTAGGGTTATGTATGAAGATAATCAAAACATTTTTTTAGGCCGTATATTAAATATTAAATTAAATTTACATTTTTATAGGCCGTATATTAAATATTAAATTAAATTTAGGCCGTGTATTAAATATTAGTGCGTCATTTTATGACGACAGGTCGCCATGGCGACCCTATATGATTGGCCAATTAAAATTAAGCATAAACTATATTTAGTTACAAATTTTCTAAATTTTATAGTAAAAAATGAATTTTACTAACTCTAAATATAATTAGCTGCTATATATAGGGTCGCCATGGTGATGGGTCATCATTTATCATTTATATTTTTTAGTACAAGTATCTAACAAAGGTGTATGTAATTTTTTCAACTTAAAACTCTTAATTAGATTTACATGACAATATAGCTGTTTTTTAAGATAATTTTTTAAAAAATTTTATAAAAGTTAATTTTTAATATTTATACAATAATTAATAAGTCTTTAATTGTTTTAATAAATTACTAAAAAAATAAATTTAGTATGAGAATTATTTTTTTAGAATTTTAATTATATCAATATAAATTGGCTTCATATAAACACTGCACCTCAGTTTTTTAAGTATATTATATTGATTATTAGTTTGATTCAATTCTTCTAATCTAATACAAATCAGAATTTCAATTATTGTACATTATTGATCAGAAGGACTGAATCAGACTTAAAGTTTTTAGTAGCTTATTTAGAATTAGCTTTAGTTATATAATAGAGCTAAGCTGACCTAAACTATTATGCTACAACTTAAATTATATCTTTGAGTTGCAGCTTAAGCTATAGTTTAAGTTATAGTTTAGAATCAAACTTAACAATAGCTTAGCTTAAGTTATAACTTTTTAAGTTTATATTAAGTATACACAATCTGCTATTAGAATATCATGTTTTTATTAAAATTATAGCTTAATTTACAGCTTAAATTACAATTTGAACTATAGCTCAAACTGTGGTTTTAACAGTTATGATTTAAGGTCAAGTCAAATTATACAAACTGTTAATAACTTAATCAAACTAATAATTAATAATATACTTAACAAAATAAGCGACTTTTTCTTTTGTTAACATATATATAAATATAATTAATTTAAGAAAATTTTACAAATAAAGATTTAAGAATTCAAAATAAAGTTATTATATATAGAACTTAAAATTATAAATTATTAGAAATAAGAGACTATTGGGTTTCTGTCATAACTAACTATAATAAAAGTTATATAACTTTTATTTAAATTAAAAAGTTTTAAAATATTAACAAAATTTAATATATTACTTAATAAACCTTATATTAGTTAATATTTTTATTTAATAATTTTTTTTTTTTGGTAGTCTTGCTGTAAACCTTTATTAAGATTCTTGTATATAAGTTTTATATATTTTAATTTAAATTTTCTGGTTTGATATTTTTTAACTATTTTTATAAGTATCTAAAAGCAGTTTATTGCACTAGTTAATAGTATATTTAGACCTAAAGGTTGTATTAGATTAATTAAAATAGTTGTATATAAACAGCTTATTTTATTATATATAAATTTTTGTTATTAAGTTAAACTATATATCTTGAATTTTTTTTTATATTCATCATTTTTTTTGTCTTTACTATTCTTTAATTCTTTTTTATTTTACTAAAACTTTTTTTAAAATTAAGTTTTTTTTTTTTGTGTTGAATTTTATTAATGTTTTTTTTTAAATTTTTGGATTAATTTTTATTTTTTTCTTATTCTTTAAATTATAATATAAGCAACTTATATTTTTAAATTTTTTTAAAAATTTTTAATAAAATATTAATTATTAATATTAAATATATATTTTTGGTATAAAATATTTTTAGAAATAAAACTATTATGCTAAAAAATCTACAAAGTAATTGTTATAGTAGCCTATTTACCTAATTGGTAATGCCTATAATAATCTACTTAAAACATGTATACCCAGCTTCAAGAATGTTATATAATAATACACAAGTTTTAATATAGGATTTTCTTACCTTTTTTAATTAAAAAAAGGTTAATCTAAACCAACCTGTTTGTATTACTATAACTAGAAATATATATTAATTTTACTTTATTTGAATTAAGTATAAAATAATATTAAAAAGTGTAATTGTAATAATTATATTAGGTTCTGGCTTAGGACAAACAGTATTAAAATATTTTTATCAGTTTTATAACAAATATAAAAATTTTAAAATAACAAAAACTGTATCTATAAAAAATTAAAAATTAAAACAAAAAAGATTAAAATTTAATAAAGAAAAAATAAGAAAACTTGTAGTCTTGTATGTACTTTTCTCATATACAAATTGGTATAAAAAAATAAAAAATTTTTTTTTAAAAAATTTTTTAAACAGTTTTATAGTTTTCTATAATTAAATAATCACCAAGTTTACCTTTATAAATAAATAAAATTATTAATAAAAATTCTCTAAACCTAACAAATATAATAAATATTCTTTTTTTTTTAGTTTTATTAGTTTTAAGAATGATCTTGCCTATGCGTCTTTTTATTATTAATAATATATAATTACATATTTATATGCAATATATATCAATAAAAGTACAACTTGTTATATATAAAACTTTAGCCATTATCTAATTAAAGGTTCTGCCCATAGTTTAGCTACTAAATGCTATATCTAAGATCTGTCTGTAAGTTTTCTATTTAAATTTTCTGATTTTTAATACTTATTGCATATATTTGAAATATAATATATTACTATTATTGAGACAGAACAAGTTAGTGTAATCTAATTACTATTTATATCTAAATATTATCTCATTAGATGTTACTAAGTATCTATAGTCTTTTAAATTTATCTTTGACACAAACTTACAAAATATAATACCAAGATTATCTCTTAGATTTATCTAATTTTAGTAGATTCTATATTTATTAGAACCAGTTTGATGACAAAAGTGTTTGAATTTCAGTAAGTTCATTTCATTTCTTTTATGTTTACTATATCATCTACTAGTGCATCTTCTCTTTATTTCTGGTATGTTTATCAATTTTTCATATCAAGTACCAACTCTTCATATTAGGAAACTTCTTTTCAGAAACTTTCTTATTTACCAATTTTCTATTCACATGAACTTAGCTACTGGACTTTATATACATTTATATGCTTCTGTAGATTACAGAGTTTTTGCTTTTAACCAGAATTGAACTATTGGTTTTGTTTGTGAAAAAAGGAGCATCTAGACCATTAGGCTACAGGACTTCATCTTTATATAATAAATATTCTTTAAAATTTTTATACTTATTTTTAATGCTTTTTAAATAATTACTTTAATCTTGGCTAAATTATAAAACTGCATTCACTATATTTAAAAAACATTATGCAACATACTTAATTTTCAAACAACAATTTATTACATTTGACTTATCTCTAAACTTAATCATTTAACCTTTTACAATATTTATTTTAATATATAATTTAATAAATTTATTAAAATATTTTAAATTTTATATAAATTTTTTTGCTTTTGTTAAAGATAATTTTATTAAAGTTAATATTTTTATTGTAGTTTTAATTATATATTATATATATAATCTATATAAAGTAAATATACAAATAGCTATATATACAATTTTGGTTATCTATTTAAGTAGTTTGTTTATAGATTCTATACTAGCTGTTATACTTGTAATTTTTAAGAAATTACTTATTTAAACATTCTAATTTCTATATTATACTAGTTGAAAAACTCTATAGTTTTCATATACTTAAGTGTTATCTAACTTAATATTTAGTCTTATTTTTTGTATAACTAACTATCAAGTTATTACTTACTTCAGAGCATATCATCTAACTACAAGTTTAAGAATGCTTATCTGTTAACTAACCTATCCAGTTTATAAATTATTAACAAAATTATATATTTGTAAAGTTTATTCAAACTCTAATACTAACTTTATAGCATATTCTAGTACTTTTAGTATACTTCTGTTTTGTTCTCAAACTCTTAATTCAGATAGTCTAATAAGAGTATAATGTTCTTGATATATTAAGTTTGGGTCTAATATCTTTTTTTTTAGTCTAAATTCTAGAAATCTGATTAGTAGTATTCTTACTAAAGGTTCTTGCTTATTTATTATTTTTATATTAGTATTTAATTTATAAATTTAGCCTTTATATATAAGAACAAAATTATTTTGTAAAGACAAAATCTAAAATTAAATTTGAAACAAAATTGGTTTGATATACTTTTACTTAAAAGACAAAATTTTTTAATACTTTTTTGCATAAATAAAATTATTATAAATATAAATATATAAATTAGATTTGCTTTTTCTTATTAAAAAATTTTAATTTGCTCTAATAAAAATAAAATAAATCTTTTTTAAAAATCTATTTTTATGACATGTATATTTTAATTTTTATACTAGTACTGTTAAAGATTTATGTTACTTTTTTACTCAAGTTTTTTCAAATAGACTTTAGTTGTTCTCTGTTTTTCAGATTTATATAACTACAAGAACTTATTTTAAATTTGTATAATCTGATATTGGTTTGCATCTTTTTGTATAACTAAGATTACACAGATATTCTATAATCTTGCCAGTTATATTAATATAACTATAGTTACAGATATCTTATCAATAGAATGCTATTGCTATAATATATATTAAAAGATGCTAAATCAGTGAGTCTGTTACTAATTAAAGATTAGCTTCATATAATAATTGAATAGCTTTCTGTTGAAAAAGGCATATAGATTTTGTAAGTGATTTTAATTTAGATCTGCTTTATCTTGGATAGTCTATACTATGTCAAAACCTTTACTTTATTATTTTTCTAACAGTACTGTATTCCACACTACTTTAGGATATACTGTACTAATAGAAGTAAAATTTATCAATAGTTTACGTAAGTATTTTATTACAACAATAGTTTTCTACAGTTACTTGTAGAAGAACTCAAATTTATAATATTTATTATGTTTATTACTTGTATAAAATTTACTTTATTACTAAAATAAAATTATATATTATTTATAAACACAACTCTATCTATTTTTAGAATACCAATATTCATTATTATGTTTATAATAATGATAGTACTTATATCTATATATTTATTATAATGATTATAATTAAGGAGTTTGCTATTTATCGCCACTGGTGATTATCACCAGTGTAACACAAACTATATAGTATCGAACATAATACTGT